>MBAC02005462.1:0-18072 GCA_001712635.2 Nothophytophthora sp. Chile5
ACACCAAGATGATCTTCGCCATGAAGACGCTGCGGAAGGCGGCGCTCGTGAAGCGCAACCAGCTGCTGCACACCAAGACGGAGCGCAGCATCCTCCAGAGCATCAAGCACCCGTTCTTGACCAGTCTCACATACGCCTTCCAGACGCCAGACAAGCTGTACCTGGTGATGGACTACTGCGGCGGCGGCGAGCTCTTCTTCTGGCTCAAGAAGGACCGCCGGTTCTCGCAGCAGAAGGCGCGGCTGTTCGCGGCCGAGATCATCTTGGCTCTGCAGGCGCTGCACAAGCACAACATCATTTACCGTGACTTGAAGCCGGAGAACATCCTGCTGGACCTGGAGGGGCACATCCGCCTCACGGACTTCGGTCTGTCCAAGGAAGCTGTTACCGGTGCAGGAGCCACGGGTGGCACCAAGACGTTCTGCGGCACGCCCGAGTACCTGGCGCCTGAGATCCTGGAGAACAAGGGCCACGGCAAGGCGGTGGATTGGTGGAGCTTAGGCACGCTCATCTACGAGATGCTCACGGGTCTGCCGCCCTTCTACGACCAGAACATGCAGCGCATGTACGACAAGATCCTGAACGCGCCGCTGCGCTTCCCGTCGTTCATGTCGGCCGAGGCCAAGGACCTGCTCACTGGGCTGCTGACCCGCAAGGTGTCGGACCGCCTTGGCAGCGGCCCCACGGACGCCGAGGAGATCAAGGCGCACCCGTTCTTCAAGGGCGTGGACTGGGAGGCGGTGATGCGCAAGGAGATCATCCCGGAGTTCAAGCCGCCTAACCGGTTGGGGTCCGTGGACACGAGCAACTTCGACGTGGAATTCACGGCCGAAAAGCCGGTGGACTCGGTGGTGACCACGACGATGAGCGAGACCCAGCGCAACAAGGCGCAGTTCCCAGGCTTCACGTACAACGCCGACACCATTGACGAAGACCACAAGGGCAACTAAACCCGCTATCGCCGCCCTCAAGAGCTCATTTTGCCTTGCAGGCACCTAGAGGAAGAGAACGTCAAACGAACCGAAATCAAGAAGAATGCCCGGCGAAAGCCGACGCGCTGCGTAGGAGGGCGAAAGAGCACTGGCCACCAGCATGCGTCGCTGCAAACAGTGGACGTCGGTAGTGAAGCCACCTTGTGTTTCTTTTTTCATATTGCCAGGCTTCGAGTCCCAGTCGTTGCCATCCGTTGACCACATTTGTGCCAGTTGAAACCCATAAAGATTGGAGTTAACAATTGACCGGCAACAATGGCATCTTGGCAAAGCATGTTGACGGAGAATGCAGATTAGGAGAAGGGTCTGCTGCCGAGCTATCGCCCGGTAGCCAGCCTCAAGACGTTCCTACTGACGTTTGCGGTCTTTCTTCTTCCCGCCAGAGTTGATATGCACGCCGCCGATTCCGCTAGGCAAGTCCGAGTCCTCGTACGGGTTCTTGTCGCGCCCCTTGCGTCCTTTGCGCCCGTGCTTCTTCAGCCGCTTGCTCATCGCGCGCTTGTCTTCGCCAGTGGTGTCAAAGTCCAGATCCTCGTCGGCATTCTCGCCCGCCGCCGCGTTGGTCTCTCCGTTGCCATCGCCATCCTCGGGGTTCACCGGAACGATCGGTTCCTCCAAATCTGGGAACTGAGCTTTGGCGAGGGCGTGGATATCGAAGATTCTGGGGTCCGAGGCGTTCGGCGCCGGATGGCAGTACAGCAATCGGCCATTCACGTAGTGCCGCAGGATGTCGCGTGCTGCGCGCGAGGTATCAGGACCTCCCTTTCCGGTGGTCGTGTAACCACGATTGCGAGCGTACGACTGCCAACAGGGTGAACCCCCAAGGAAGTACCGGTCAGTCGCGTGAGGCAAGCCATGAGAACAAGTTACTCCAACGTACCTCCAGAAGCGCATAGATGTTGACGGGATCAGTCTCTCGCGCCGCTTTCGAGGTGGAAATCTTGATGCCGTACGTTCGTTCGAACACGCGCTTCGGGATGCGGTGGCACAGGAGCTCACACGGTGCTGCACAAAAGCACCGACAGAAGCCGCACTCACTTCAGCATTGGGCAGAGCATCCACAGCAGCGAATGAAGAGAGATTCGGCCCGAGGCAATCGACAGCGAGCGTACCGATGTGATCGCGAAGCTGGGAGATGGGAAGCACTCCGCAACAGTACATTTCGGCCTTCGAGTTCACGAAGCTGGGGAAAACCAGTCCGGGACAGTCGCACAGCATGATTTTGTCTGACAGGATCAGAGTCTACAGCACCAACGCCCGAAACCCCCCAGTCAGCTCCACTGCAACAGCAAATATGAGTTCAAAACGAAACGCGCATACAGCACCTGAAAGTGTTTCGTCTTTCCCGGCGTCGCTCCGACGGCGACGCGCTGGGTCTTGTGAGAATACGTCGATGCACCCAGCAACGCATTAATCACGGAACTCTTTCCGACGTTCGGGAACCCCACCATGCCAAACTTGATGAGGCCCTTGTCCTTCACGCGAAGGCCCACTTCCGAGGCGACTTCGGTGGCAATCGTCGTGAGAAAATCCAGCAGTTCGAGTCTCGACAGCACGGGATACTCGCTAGGTGTGACCTCGGCAGTTGAAGAGCTCGCCTCAGGCTGCGGGGTGCTGGCAGGTTTGGCGTCCTCATAGGATTCGTAATCCCCCGCGTCTCTTTGCTCTATCCGCAGCTTCTTCGCATCTTCATCGATCTCGTCCTGCGCCTCCTTGGCCGAGAAGAACACAAAGTCGATCTTTTCCGCCTTGAAATGGTCTCCCCACGTCGATCTACAGCGATCAAAAAGTTAGACATCAATTGGCAAACATGCAAGCATACCGGATCATTCAATACCACCAGTGATAAGTCACTAACCGTTGCTGCTCATTCAGAAAATCCGACTTGTTCACCACCAAGAGCGTGCGTCGCGGCGTCACTCCTTCTTTGGCGTAGGCGTCCAGATCCTTCGAGCTGCAAGCGACACGACCACATTAATACCGACGCACATCACATCTAAATGCCGCAACTCCCAGTCAACCCATCCGTACCGATAGAAAAGCGGGTTGCGTGCGTCCACGATCTGCACCATAATGTCACTACGCTCGCGGACGTGCCACAGCTGCCGCCACACCTCCAGGTTTTTCTCGAATGGCGTCACCTCCAAGTTGTCAGACGACGCCTCCAGCCTGCAATCGCACAGGACAAATACTTGGTAAGGGGCCGTCGGGACCAGAAGAAGTCACACAATAAAATCAAGAAGAACTTACAGCGCAATGTCGCGGCGCCACGTCAGGAAGCTCTCCTTCTCCAATTGATTCAGTTCGTCAGCAGTCGTGGACGCATCCCACTGCGGTCGACGCGGCACTTTCAGCTCCGCGAAGGTCATCTCAGGCACCACGTTCTTCTTTCTTCTGCTTGCAGGTATGAAGTGCGATGAGTATGTATCATTAATGCGCAGTCTAGGTCGATTGCTGTGTACGTACTCGACCAATTGCGCGCCCGTGTCAGCCTCCTCCAGCAGCATGATGCTTTCTTTCACGGCCGTGAACTCGCGGTTGGCAAGCACTGCGCTAGCAAGGAAGTCATCCTGTAGAAGTCAAGCAAGCAATTGATATCAGAGCCTCGTCTCCATCCGTAAGAGCACATGCGAATGCAACGTTCCCCATAAGCCTACCAGAGAAGAGCCTTCCAGATACGAGGCCAGCGCAACTGACGCGTCGCCGCCATCTCTCTCCGACACGTGCTTACCAGCGCTACAGTCGCACAAGGAAGCAAACAGAAGGCAACGAACGAGTCCCCAAGCCAGCAATACACCACGGTCAGGAGATAAGAGCACAGAGACCAACGGTCTTCGAGACCATTCAGAGCGCAGACAGCTACACGCCGCACCTGGACTGCACGTCCGTCGTGTTGGTGGCCGACGACTTCTTCTGCGTCTTCAGCAGCGCCTTGCCCAGTCCGCCCTTCTGGATCTTCGCCCCCGTTCGGCCCATGCCTGCTCTTGCTGTTGCTGCGCTCCTGTCTCGTCCTTCCGCAAGACAAATGGCTTGATGCTGATCACTGGAGGGCAAGATGCAAGAAGGAAGAAACCGAGAGTGATGGTCGCTCACCCGCTTACGAAGGATGTGATTGGTCGAAAAGCAGGCGAACGCAAGTTGCACTCGATGCGCGCTGCTCGGATAATGGCCAACGTGATCTCAGTGCCGCTAGACTCGATCCTGCGGGGCCGACTGCATGCCAAGCCACACCAGACACGCTGCTGCTGCTGCCATGCGCACCAGAAGAAAGACGTTAGCTAGCAGGGAGCTCCAGCAGGGTTCAGGTCGATCCCACTTTACCCGATAATAGCATGCACCTCTTCACTCCAAGAGTCGCCTCAGGTCTCCATGCGATTCCTGCGATCGATACTTGGCACAGTAAGCAATGGAACATGCGGACCAGACAGAGAAGGCGCTTGTGACGCTGGCGCTACGTGGGGAGAGGATCCCGCTCCGCGATGCCGTTTCATCCGTCTACAACCCGTCGAGGCGCGAGCTGCTGGTCGCCAGCGCATCGACGCTCTACCTGTATGGCAGGATGCTGACAGCTGGTGGGGCTCTCCTCGGAGTTCTGGCGGCGGAGGAAAACGTACACTTCCAGTTTGTGCTTCAAATCCCCTGGGTAAGTAACCTTCCCATGCATTGCACACTCATCCCCCCCCCACAGTTTCCAATGCCCGACGTGGTTGTATGTGTGCTCCTCCAGCTGGATGTGTACTCGGTCATTGCCACCGACGTCAATGGGAAAATTGAACACCGGATTGTAAGGTGGGCAGCTGGAAGATTGAAGTGATCGCTGCTAGGATATCTCGCTTGCATGATGGAATAACTGCCTTCACACTGCAGCACAGACCTGAGGACCTCCTTGACCTCGCACTCACTCATAGAGAAGGGCGGCCAATTCTTCACGGCGCTCTCGAACCCGCACCGACAAGAGCTGATCACGGCGGACTCGGACGGCGGGCTGAAGGTCTGGACACTGCGTGTAGTAGCGACCGCGCATAACAATGGAGGGCTCAAGGGAATCCTCCGCCTGCACACGGCTGCAACCTCTGTACGCTGACTGTTTTTCGAGACGAGGGACGTCTATGCGGTCATGGGTTCATGCTGTTGGCTTGCTGCTGTTTCGTTTGCGTTCAGACACGGAAGCCGTTCTATCGCCATCTCTGTATGAACTTTGACGGGAAGTTGATTTTTGCGGCAACAAGCACCAGAGTTTACGTGTTCGACGCGGCCTCATGCAGCCGTTTATCGTGCTGCCTGCACGAGGATCAGCTCACCATTTCTAGCTTGGAGTGCGGCGGTGGTGACAACAGCCTCTATCTCACGTTCAAGGAACGCCCGAGGTACTGACAATCGGGTATGTTGAGATTCATGGCTCGATTTGTGTCTTTACTAACGAACGCTGGTGAAAACGGTCAGGGAAATCTGCAAGTACTCGTTCGAATTGAAGAGAAAAGGGCTGCCACACTTCCAGAAAACTGGCGAGTGCGACCACTACGAAGACTGTGTTGTATTCCACGAAAATCTCCAGCGGTCTGCGGGGCCCTCAGGTGATCGACACGCCCCAGTTAAAAAAAACAATGAGGCTAAGGGGATCTTTCTGGTCGATGCCTGCGCGAGGTTCACCATAGCCAACTGCTCAGTTTCGACGGCGCATGCTCAAGAGAAGGACAATGACTCGCGTTTGGGTGGCGACAGCAAGCCGGTACTGACCTTACCGTTCAACCCACTGTCCGAGCCGTATCATGCTCTTCACACAGATATGAGCGATGGGGAGCGAAACCTCGTGTTCGTGGTGTGGTCGACCGGCTTTTGCATCCTGGAGATTTTCTTCCCGAACTCCCAGGGGCGACGCGTCTGCACCACGTTCGATGGTGAGCACCTGAAGCGACTCAGTATGGAAAAGGGTGACGTGATTTCCATTTACCAGCGTCTGCCTTCTCCAAGAATGGTTCTGCTCGAGGAAGGTTACGCTGCTTTCCGTGTTACCCCAGTGCAACCTCCCGTATCCTCCGATACGTTCGAAGAGACAGAAGCCGCCCTGTGCATGGTCGACTACTTCGTGGAGGCGCAGACTATGGTCGCGCTATGGTCTAACGGAGTTGCGGAGAGATACGCTCTGTCGGACAATCGGGTCGTTGCGATATCGCAGCCACTCGACCGTTCGTGCAAGGCAAGTGCACTCGCAGTCGTGCACTTCCAAGCCCAATGCTATGCAGCAATAGGCGATTCGACAGGGACCACTCGACTCTTCCCCGTCTTTCCTCACAGCAGCGTGTCAAATACCTTGCGGATCCAACACGAGACGCATGCTGACAGGTGAGAGTTAGCTCTCCTGGACAAAGTTGCGTATGGTTGCTGATCTTTACTGTCTGTCTTCTCTTTCGATAGTGTGTCGGCATTATTTGACCTCGGCAAGAACGAAGTTGTCACCGCTGCCTGCATGTCGCTGTTATCTATTGCTCGCAGCGGAGAAGTGAAGAAGTGGGCAATCAAAGGGCCTGCCACTCCGCCGTCGTCGAGCCAAGCGATAGAGTGGGAGCTGCTAGTGTGCTTCCGAACCTACTCACCTGATCTTTCGACGGCAATGTTTGAGCTTCCCGACTTTGTGTTCTGCGGGTTCGACGGCGGAGGCGTCGAATGCTGGAGATTGCCGTCCACTGATGGGACGCAAACGTCAAAACTTCAGCAGCATTCTTTGCACCGCATTGCGGTTGTAAAGCGCGCTCTTCACTCCATCGATCTGCATCTGACGCCGGTTTTAAAAATCTTGTGCGAGTGGGGAACCGGGACGGCAGTCACAGTTTCTCCCCAGCCCGTAGCGGACGAGTTCTCGTGGGTGTTTTCGTACGATGAAGACGCGATTCTCCTGATTTGGTGCTTTTCCGTCGACTTCTTCTTCCCACATCGGCGGATTAAAGTGCACGACTTCATCAGAGGACTCTACGTCGCGCCAACTAGAGGGTAAGCTTTACTGATCCGATTTGATGGCGTTTCTAACGCAATTTGAACGGGCATCTTGCTGACGTCTCTGCGACTACACCCCTTTTTGCAGCACTCTGGACGTTTTCGCTTACATCGATCGCTGCATCGAACGCCTGGATCAACTTGGCCCAAAGGATAAGGACGCCGCAAGAGAACGCCTTCAGCTGGGCCGGATCAGTTCAGCTCAGCATGCGTTGCCAGTACAAGGAGGGCACCGCAGTCTCGTCACAGACGCCGGAGGAGGAGGCAGCGAGAACGGCAGCGCCGAGCTGAGTCAGCACTCCTATCCGCCTGCTTTTCAGCATCTGAACCAGGCAAGCGTGCTGGCGCCGGGTGCCCCATCGGTTCGCATCAGTATCACATTGCCTGCAGTCGAGGAGCAGACCAAAGCTGCGGTAATAGCGTCCAGCGCTACTACTGCACCCATAAACGCTGTCACAGACTCGACTGTAAGCGCACCTGATGAGAAACGTGACGAAGAAAAGGACACGAAGGTCGCCATTCGCAAGGTAAAAACTTCACTCGTTCCCTCGAGCTCACCACCGAAGCTTCAGAAGAAAGCTTTGCGGGAGAAAGTCGACGACAAATCCCCCAAGACACAGCGAAGTCCGCCTTCGTCTCCTTCCACACAGCGCAAAATGCCTCGACGAAAAGCGCCACAGCTACGAAAAGCGGCCACCGACGCTAGAAGTGGCTTCCTCCCTGGGAAGAATTCACTTCCGAGCGCCTTTCGACAAGAAGAGCCCCGAGTGTACCGAAAAATTGTGAATCCGTTGGATTCGCTTCCTACTCAAGCCCGTTGCGCTGTGGTTACGGCTGGAGATCCGGATGTGTCACCTTCATCCTCAGAGGAAGACATGGAGTCGACCCAGGTCGATATGGCCCCCATACTCCCAAGTCGTGGGGTTGGCAAGAGTGCCATCCCCCAGGAGAAGGGATTGCAAGACAAAGTATCCGTGGTGTCCCTTGCAGACTACGAAGACGAATCCATCCTGGTCTTGGACTTTAAGCCTGGAACTCGACGCTCGAGATTGCGTGGGTCGCCAAAGCTCCTCAATGATGATGATCCTGAGTTCATGGGTGCTCTCATTGAGATCCCCTTCGTGCCGTGGGAGGGGCTGTCAGAACGAGAGAGGAGGGTGGAGTTGATGGCGGCCAGCAAGTCCAGATGCGTCCAAGAAGATGCTGAAAGCGACGGGATCCGTGTGCCGCCTGTGCAGGACTTCGAAAGTCTGGAGATCCCAGTGCAGTTGGGGGTGCGCTCTTTTACGCGGTGGTTTGCAGCAACCCAACGCCGCCACCAGCGCATTCGTGAGCGCTTTCTCCTCGAAGAATTGCGATTTGCTGCGACGGACTCTGTTGTGCACCATAAACTCACGGAAGCAGGACTCACGCCGCCCTCCCTTGAGCAAACTGGGTCTTCTGGCTCCACCGCATGGCAAGAATTCGCGGCCTGGTACTCGCTGGGTCGAGTTTCGACTCCTTCGATCAGTTCTGAGGCACAGGTATTGCAGACTGAACGTTTGAAAGCTCGAACGGGATACTTGGAGCTCCGTCTGCGCTTGGTAGCCCAGGCAGAGCTGGAGGTCCAGCAAGAGGAAGAAGCGGCAGGTCCATGCGAGGAAGAGTGCGAGCCGCCGCAGCGTGTCTTCGTCTTCGAGCACTTCGTCAAGAAATCTCTGAGCGATAAGGAAAATGCGTCATCATGGGAGAACACCAGCCTGGACAACCGCCAGAAGGAAATCACCTTAGCGCTCTTGGATCCTGCCGTCCAAGTGGCGGCCATGAAGAACGAGATTGAGCTTCCTGATGTCTCCAGCGCGAGTCTGGAGGACTGCGACTTCTTCACGTTGGCTGGCAAGTTCATACCGTGGTGGAAGGTCACTCGGAACAGCCACCGCCGTGACTTCTTAGCTCGAGAGGTCCAAGAAGCGTCGAAGAACAAGGCCATTCTCGAGTTGCTGGCTCAGGAGCAGCTGGCTGCTGGCGACGGGGAGCTCCGTGACGGCCAAGCGGCCAGCAAGACCTTCCTAGAAGCCTACTTCCGATCGGACACTGCGCGGCACACGTTCCTGAAGAAGAAGTTGTTCTACCTGAGGCGCAAGAGCCGAATCGCGAGCGTGGCTCGGTACGGCAAACTACCAGCACCTCTCGTGCTGGAGACGTTGCCTCTCCCCCTCGCCATCTCCTTCCTATTCGTCGAGAAGCTGGAGATTGAGGAGGTTGAGGCTGCTCCTATCGCTGTCGTCGAAGATGAGAAAGCAGAGGAGCCAGAGGAGCTGCGAGTGAAGGAGGCGGCGAGCGCAGCCTTCGACAACCAAGACGACGCTGACGAACAGGAGCGACGGAGGATCGAGCACGAAAACGCGCGACGCATCCTGGAGCTCATCAACATGACGCAGGAAGACGCCATCTCGCGCGAGTACAACCGCGGCTCGGAGGAAAGCGACGACGAGGTGGAGGAGCAGGTGCTGGCCGTGCCGAAGCGCACCGATTTCTCCCGCTCGTACTTTTTCGGGAACCTCCCCATCCACTTCCGGACGCTGGTGTCCTGCGGCTGGCAAGCAGGTAGCGGCATCGACAACGGCGACGAGGAGCAAGAGGAGGAGGAGCAGCTGGAGCGGGAGCGAGAGCGGCAGCGTTTGCTGGACGAGCAAGAGGCCGAGAGGCTCTTGGAGCTGGAGCGACAAGCCGAGAGAGCTCGAATCGAGAAGGAGCGGGATGAGCGAGCGTTCCAGTTCCGTCGGGTGCGGCAGACCGAGCTGAAGAAGGTGCTGGTGCGGCAAGAGGAGTTGGAGGCTCAGCGGAAACTCAGCTTGGAGAGCGTTCACTTGGGATTGGAGCGCGACCAGATGCTGAGAGAGGACGAAAGTGCGCGTTGGCATCGTGACCAACTCTTGCGGGATCAGGATGGCATGGCGCTGGAAGATCGGCTGGCTTCCAGCGTGAGGAGGGAGCTACGGGAAGCTGCCACAGCCAGAATGCGACTACTGCTGTATGAACACGCCTGCATGAATGACGAGGACCAGCGCTCAATGCTCGTGGGCGACGCGCTTCGAGAACAAGAGCGTCTGCAGGCCTCGAGGAGAGCGTACTTGTCGGAGCTCTACACCCCTTTCAGCCCGTTCTTCCAGAGTTCCAGTGTGGGATCCGAGGACTTCCTACCCAGGATCCAGCGGCGCTTGGAACTCGAGCAGGAACGACGAACGCCAGTGGCGGGAGGGGGGAGGTATACCATCCCGGTGGCGGACGCGCTGCTGCTGGACGAGGTGGACCAGGACCCGTACCTTGCACGAGACTCTCGGAAGTTTAAGCAGCTCATGGGACTCCCTGTGAGAACCCCCAGCAGCCAGAGACGACCTCGAATTCCGACGGAGGCGGCAATCATTTTAATGCAGCAGCAACGACACAGCGTCGACGTCGAGGAGCGCCAGGAAACCCCGTCGAAGGATCGCAAACCCACTCCTTTACCCCGGAAAGTGGCACAGCACAGTCACGCCCGAGAGCGCAACAGCAGGCCCGACTGCCTGCCTGCCATCGTGCTCCGAAACGCCTCGCCTAGCACACTGACCGACTTGAAGGAGGCCTGTCGGATGCAAACTACTGCCATTCCTGCGCTACACAAGGCGACAAGCAGCAATCAACAACAACAGCAGAACCAGCCAACCCCAGCGCTGCCATTCTTTCGCGGAAACATGATCGTCCAAGGCCACAGCCAAGCGCGAGCGAAGGATTATTCCTGCTAGGCCTCGCTCCCACAGCAGCATCGAAAGAATAAATACTGTCCACACCTTTCCTCGGCTCTAGCCCTCCATGGCAGCATCCGTAGACGTGCGAGCGGCCTGCTCGTCGGCATCAGGAAGCCACAAGGTCGGCGACAGTGTGAGTGAGAAAGATCAAGGCAACGCGCCACCAAAACACACAGAACCCGCATGGAGAGCGACGACCGCACCTCCAAAAGGCGCTCGACAGGGATGCCGCCCGACCGCGCGTTGTACTGGAACAGAATCTTGGTCCAGCTGTCCGGGAGTGCGCGCTGGGGCGAGCAGCGCTTCAAGAATGTGAGAGCGGTGAGATGCGGCTTCTGGTCCTTGTCCACCTCGTGCTGCTCGAAGGAGAAGTTGGCGAGGTCTCCTTCGCTCAGCTAGCGGGAGTACGTGGCAAGCACAGCAGGTTAGAGTTGGTGAGTTGACCGCACAAGAGATGAATACGGAGATACATGTTGTGCACCTCGTGCTGCTGGAGAAAATCGGGGGCGGCCGTGAAAAGCACGATGCCTTCCAGCGTGGCGAACACATTGCTGCCCTCGAGTCGCAGCACGATCGATGGCTTCGTCGTGTAGACGAAGAAGCGACTCGTGTTGGCGTCTTTCCATACGAGCGCCAGCGGCGAGAGGCCCAAATCGTAGTGCCCAGCCTTCATGTAGAAGAGCAGACCATCTCTGCAAACAACGCAAACAACGCAAACAACGCAAACAACGCAAGCAGTCCAGTTAGACCGACGCAGGACCGCTGAGCACGGACGATACGATGCACGCACTTGAGGAAGGGGAAGGTGGTGGAGTACGCCGCCAAAATGCCCTCGCGGTCGCTTTCGTAGCACGGAATGGGCTGCTCGACATAGAGAAATAGCGTACAGAAAGGGGAAGAGTGCGTCAGGAACAGACGGACACGAACAAGAGCGGTGTCGCTTGATGCGTGTGCAAGCCTCCCTCACCAGAAACCGGAACGGATTGGCGGGCGTGACGGTCGCAGCCGCCCCCTCCGAGAGCTTGTCACGCAGCCAATACAGGCGAAACTCCGTCGTGCAGTTGTACAGCAGATAGCCCTGTACATGTTCGAAGGTAAACACCACCCGACTCAGTTTGCTGCTGTTTCCCACGCCATGGCAGGGCACCTTCCCAATGGCCAGCGACTTCCTGCAGGTTCTCCTGGTCTGCTAGGGTTACGAAGACTCCTCACCTTCCAGCACATGACGTCCAGCACGTAGAAGGTGTCGTCGTGTTCCTGGAAGATGCAGTCCAGGATGCAGTAGGAATCGCTCGACCTGTTGGTCTTGTGCGACCCGCAGGGCAGCGCCGACGGAAACTTCTTCAGGATGCTGCCCGACGGGATGCGCGCGATTGTGATCCCTCTGTTGACAAACGTAATCGCCAGACCAAGGACAACATTCCGTCAGATTCCAGCACGCAACAGCAACCTCCCCATTCGCCAGCCAGTCCGAGACCGAGCTTTACGAGCCGTACGTACCCGTTGGCGACCACGAGGCAGCGCTTGCCTTCCGGGCGGGGCAGCACGTACCAGCCCTCGCCCAACGCGCTGCCATTGCCGTTCAGATCGCGCGGCACGTCGATCAGCCACTCGGGGACCATCAGCTGCTTGGAGAAATGCTCTCGGCGCTGCTTCACGCGGTCCTCGCGGGTCTTGCGCTTGGGCGCCGCGTCGCCAACCGCCTCCTCGTCTGCGTCCTCCCGCGCTCTAACTGCGCGCGAGGGCGGCTCGTCCGACTGCGCCAGCTGCCGCGCATGGTCCGCGAGGTCGCGCCGAGCCTGGCGCTGCAGCGCGAGCGTCGCCTGCCGCCGCGCCGCCGGGTCCTTGATCCACGGCTGCTTCTTGATGGCTGTGCGCTGCATCCCGTCGATGATCAATTGAAAACGAATTGTAGCTCGCGGGTTTCGTCGCAAACAAACCCATTGATTCTTCAGAACCCGGACCAGACCCAAATACTTACAGTTCGACAGATAACATTGAGTGGGTCTGAACCCATTTCAATGACCAATCGAAACCCACCCACCCATTTATGTCCCCTTCTGTCTGCCATGAACAACAATGCTCCATCCGCCGTCGCGACCATGAGTGCCCCCAAGATCGAGACCGTCGTGCTGGCGCGCGAGTGCGAATACCGCGTGGAGGTTCCGGCGCAGGCGGAAGTGGGCGTCCGTCTGAAGAGCGGGTCGGCGGAGCTCTTCGGCGTGGAGCTGGCCATCGGCAACGAGTACGTCTTCCGGGACAAGAAGCTGGCCATCTTCACGTGGTACGGCTGCACGCTGGAGGTGCGCGGCGCGCCCGAGGTGGCCTACACGTCGGACGAGACGCCCATGGACAGCTAC
Organism: Nothophytophthora sp. Chile5; assembly: GCA_001712635.2. NCBI lineage: Eukaryota > Oomycota > Peronosporomycetes > Peronosporales > Peronosporaceae > Nothophytophthora > Nothophytophthora sp. Chile5. The sequence goes on from MBAC02005462.1 coordinate 13,111, forward strand.
CTCAACATCCACGCGCAGCTGCAGCGCCGCCGCGAGCTTGCGCGCGCCAAGCACGGCGCCGGTCCGCGGGTGCTCGTGTGCGGTCCCGTGGACAGCGGCAAGTCCACGCTGACGCAGATCCTGGCCAACTACGCGCTGCGACTGGGCGAGAAGCCCACGTTCGTCGAGCTGGATGTGGGTCGAGGCTGTCTCAGCGTACCAGGCACACTGGCCGCCTCGCCGCTCGACATGAACTCGCTCAGTGTGGCGGAAGAGTTCATCCTCACCAACCCGCTGGCGTTTTTCTATGGCTACACGGCGCCCACGGAAAACGTGGAGCTCTTTCGCTACCAGCAGCAGCGGCTGGCGACTGCGGTCAAGCGGCGACTGGCCAACGACGAAGAGGTGAACGCGTCGGGCTGCGTGGTGAACACGGGCGGGTGGGTGGACGGCGTGGGCTTCGACCTGCTGGTGCACGCCATCCAGGACTTGGAGGTGGACGTGGTGCTGGTGATCGGGCAAGACCGACTGTTCAGTCGCCTGCAGAGCGCCTTTGGTGGCGCCAACCCACCGGCGGACGGCAGCAGCAGCGCTGTGGAAAGATCCATCGTGAAACTCGCGCGCTCGGGCGGCGTCGTGCCGCTGAACAGCAAACTGCGCTCGGCCGCTCGCCTCAGCCGCATCCGCGAGTACTTTTACGGCGCGCATTCGCTGAGCGTGCCGATCCCCACGCTCTCGCCCTGCATCAACGAGTTCTCCTTTGACGACGTGTCGCTCTTCGCGATCAAAGGTGCGTGTGTGGTTCGAGCGTCCGTGCTTTTGCTCTTCTTCCTAACATCGAGCCACTTTGGCCTTGGGTTGTTGCGACGGCATGTACGCAGACATGAAGGTGTCGGACGTGATGCTACCCGTGGGGCAGACGGAGTCGCAGATGGACCGCTTGTGTGTGGTGCCCGTGTCGAAGACGGCAGACCTCGCCCATTCGCTTGCTGCCGTCGTCCATCCGCAGCATGGGCAGGACGCCTCGGCTTCCTCCTCTTCCTCTGCGGATCTCTCGTGGATTCTTAGCGCTCCCGCCGCAGGATTCGTGTTCATGTGCGTCTGTCCACACCGAGGAAGCTCTCTCAATTTCTTCTGTGAGGTGATACCGACATGGCATTATGGCAGCTAACCTTTGTGCTGCTGCTGCATTGCTTTTGTAGTAAGGAGATCCGCGAAACCGATCAAAAGCTGGTGCTGCTGGTTCCGTCACCTGGGCCGCTGCCGTCGCGCAACCTGCTGTTGGGCTCCATTAAGTGGATGGAGTGAATCGGCTAGAGCGCCTCAAGAACTTGTTTGAGTCGGCGCGAGTTGCGTGGTAGCTCAGGTCTCTTCACGCTCCTCGCTTGGGAAGGCGGCGATTGCGATTGCCGCTCGAGGCTCTTCCAGTAAGTTAGTTAGTCGTGCGATCGAGATGCAAACGCTCATGTTTCTTTTCATTCCTCCACGGCTCATACCTTGATGGGTTCTCGTTCGGATTCGACCTTGAAGAGAACGCCGCAGTGGCAGATACAAGCGCCAGCAAAGGGCGTCCGCACCTGCGCACACTCAACAACGCATCTAAGCCCGCCCTCCTCCCATCATCTAATCTCTGCGCCGTTCCCTCCTGCTCTGCTGCGCTTCCTGGTCGGCGCCCGACTGTAGAACGTCGCCATTCAAATTGATCTTTCACCGGCGCAAATGCGAGCGAGATCAGTTGCCCCAGCCTTGGTCGGGGCGGTTCCTGCGGTACCACTTGCCGCCGCCAACGTCCAGTGCGCGGTCGAACTCGCCGGCACGCGCCACGATTTTCACGACCTGCTTGTACAGCTCCAGGTTCGAGTCCTCTTCCAGCTGCCCCGTCATTTCATCGAAAAGCGTGACCGCGGCGCGCCAGTCGTCCTCACGGTCGCAGGACGCGATCACTTGAGCGAGGAGTTCCTCTTTCACGGCCGTAGACATCGTGGCGGGCAACTCGTCGTAGATGCCCAGCACTGTCTCGTGGTCGTGCATCGCGGCAGCGGCATGCGTGGCCAGGACGTAGATCGCGTCCGGCGGGTAGTGGAGAAGCGGGTTCTGCCACCAGGATAAGGATTTGACGGTCCCCAGATACAAATCCAGCATGGACACCACCTCCGTGTAGCGCTGGTGCTTCAGCAGGTACTTCATGAGCAGCGTGAACGAAAACGTGGACGCTTGGCCATCCACCTCCCGCATCTTCTGCAAGTACTCGAAGGCATCCGAGTACTTGTCCGCCGCGAGGAAAACCGCCAGCATGTGGTTGTGCGTGACCGCCGACACGGGCTGTCCCCGCTCCACAAACTCCGCCAAGAGCGTGATGGCCTTCTCGTCGTCCTTCAACCCTTCGCACGCGCAGATCAAGAAGTTGAGCGTCTTGGCGCTCTTGGCACGGCGGCGACAGGTATAGTTGTCTTGCCACAGACTCACGACCGCAGCGTAGTCCTTCGCCGCGAAGTACACGCTCATGAGCGTCTCAAAGTGCGTGCGATCAAGGTACACGTTCTGTACCTCCACCTCTGACTGCACATCCTGCGCCTCCTCTTCCAGGTGCACGTCCTGTCCTTCCATTTCCGGCTGATCGTGCTGCACCTCTTCGTCCGGAGACTGCACAACCTCGCGAGGACTCTGGTTCGAGGACGCCATCTTCGGCGGATTCGCTTGCGCCCAGTAGCGCTCGGCCCTTTCCACGTCTCCAGTGAGCGCGCAACCTTCCAGCAGCATGTTGAGCGTGTACTGGTCCCACTTGGCGCCGGCATCGCTCATGAGCGACAGGATGAAGGGGATCAAGTGCGTCCTACGCGAGCGCACTGCGCTCAGCAGCAGCGCGTTAAACGTGACGACATCGGGGGCCACGTTGTGCTCCTCCTGCATGGACTTGAAGACCTGCAGCGCGTCATCCATCTTGCCGGCGTTGCCAAAGGCCGAGATCATGCAGTTGAACGTGTAGATCGTGGGCTTGGCGTGCTGCTCCACGATGTTGAAGATCCGGCGCAGTCGCTTCAGATCCGACGTGCGGCCACAGGCGCTGAGTGCCGAGTTGCAGACGTTGTCGCCTGGGTACACTCCGTCCTCGACCAGCACGTCAAACAGCCGAGCGGCGTACTCGTACTGCCGGTTGCGCGAGCACGTGATGATGGCGCTGGCAAACACATCCACCTTGCGAGTCTCCTCCGTGTACATAATGGAGTTGATGAGCTCTTCGATCTCCTCCCAGCTCTGCAAGCGCGCGTAGGCCAGCACAGCAGCGCCATAAGTGCGCGCATTGGGCTGCACGCCCGACGTGATCATCTCGTTGAGCAGGTTGAGTGCCATCGGGAGGTCGTTGTAGCCGCCGCGCGCACAGGCGTGGATGGCGCTCGTATAGGTCACGACGTCCGGCGCCAGGTTGAAGTGCTTGGCGATATCCAGCACGCCTAGCGCCACCTGCGCGTTGCCCAAGCGTGCGCTCATCGCGGCCACGCGGTTCAAACGTTCGCGGTTCGCGTCCTGGATCTGATTGCGCAGCACCTCAAGCGCGATCTCGTTGCGGTTCATCTTGATGAGCGTGCTCACGATCATCACCAGCTCCTGGTCCGTCCAGTGGTTGTCCAGGATCGGGTACTCGTCCATGTACTGAAAAACAAGCACAAGCATGCTATGGTCAGTTGTGATGCCAGCCTCCACAGCCAACATCATCCCCCACATGCAACGACGGCTTTGCACGCACCTTGCGCAGCACAGAAGAGACCGTGCTCGAGTTCATCCCGTTGCTCAGCAGCTTGCGGAACGAGGCGCGGTCCATCTGCTTCCACCACTTGCCCGGGAATTTCCGGCGGTGCGGGTCCTGGTGGGGAGTTCGCGAAGCTTTGTCGTCCGATTCAGATGCAGCAGCAGCAGAGGCACCATTGCCACGCTCAAACAGCGGACGCGGGGCCGCGGCGCCCAGCAGATTGAACCCCTTGCTGCTGGTGCTGGCCTTTCTCTCCGGCCGCTCGGCACCCGCGTGGTCCAGGTCGTTGCCGGCGGAGATCGCATGCGCCGACGAGGACGGGGTCACCGTGGTGAAGCCACGCAGCGCGCAAGGCGCGGGAGAGACGTGCCGACGAGCAGCACGTCCCACCGCTTGCCGCAGCGCGCGGCGCACCTGCGTCGCCGTCAGATGCATCGATTGGTCGGGCGAAACGTGGGGTCAAGACCTCGCGCCGTCACTTGAGCCTCGCCCCCGCTTTGATCTGACCGCCACAAGCCAAACAAACAAAGGTGGCAGCAGAAAAACGCCACCCAAAAGAGCTCCTCGTAAGAACAGGCAAGCCACTCAAAGAGCGACGCCACGTAATTACGTATCGGTAAATGCTTGCGAAAGCCTACTCGAAACCCGAGCGCAAGAAGCCCTAGATAGGGTTTAGCAGAAATGCTCACCACAAGTGCAGCCCACCGTTACCGGGCATGCAAATGCAGTGTTGTAGCGGATGCCGATCGGCTTGTTGGGTTTACGAGATGCACTACGTGGACTAACGCAGGAAGCATTGGCGCACCACGGAAATGTTATGTTAGGGTCTGGGAGACACGAGCTGTAATTGCAGTATCGTGACAATTTTAGTTCCCACAGGATATTGATCCACGCCGCAGCCCGGCTAAAAATCTCTGCTCGAAGCAGAATGCAACATATCGATAGGGCATTCCGTGGGGTAAATAGTTACTCCGCCTTCACGTAGTGTTTGATCCCACAGCAAGACTTGTGCAGTTGAGTGGAGCGCACTGGAGAGCCCATGCACCGTTCGCGGACATTGCCTTTGCGGTCGGCCGACGCGGCATACGGTACGCAAACCACTGCGATCGGCTGTCCAGAAACAACTTCACGCTTTGCGGTTCCACTGGCTGCGCTGCGGGAATCTGTGGCGGAGAGACCTGCGATGACGTGTGAGTGCAGGAAGCATTGCACGAACTGATCACTTCTATCACCTG
>MBAC02005463.1:0-14043 GCA_001712635.2 Nothophytophthora sp. Chile5
AACAGCGTGGCGGATATGGTGGTTTGGAGACAAGCGAAGACACATTCCTCCACTTCGTCGCGTCAGAGTAAAACCGAAAAGCATCAGGAAAAGTTACTCCGAGTGGAAACGGATGGCTGAAAAACTCATCGATGCCATACAAACTGCAACCGACACGCCAATCCCTCCAATACGAAATGAGTTACACGCAATCGAGCTGTACAATATCGGTATCCAAACCCTTAAGTTGAAGGCGTCGTCACGGAAACGACGGCATAGTCAACTGAAGGTTTCATCGGTGTTGAGACTGGTTCGAGAAGCAGAAGCAGAAGAAAACCCAAATTACCTGCGCCGTCCGTTAACTCCGCGCAAAAAGGGAAAACGGCTCACTGTTGGCGGCAATGATGGTGGTACTGATATCGGCAGCTGCATCACAGATGACCTAGAGCAACCGTGCTGTCGTCTGCACTATCCTCTCAACCCGCAGTAGTGGCCGTTGTCGTGGATTTGATCGTGCATTCGCCCCCGAGGACGTCGCGGCAGCCGCCGCCAGGACGCAGGCCAAGACCACAAGTATCCTCAATCTCGTGTAATTGTATCGTATATTTCAAAGTGTTAACATACGCCCATAAATAACAGAAACGTCCATAAATTAGCGCCTCGACTCGTCATTTTTGACCAGTAAAAAGACGGGATTCTTTTCGTACGATTTTGATCTTACGTTTTCTGGCCGCAGGGGAATTGGTGGCCGAGTCCTGTCACTTGGGCGTCTCGCATCCGCCCGGCTACCCGCTGTTTAACATGGCAGTGTATCTGACCACGACGTATCTCCCCTTCGGCGGCAACCCGGCGTGGCGAGCCAACTTCTTCTCGGCGGGTGAGAGCCTCAAAAGTCTTCGTCCATTGCGTCACAGATTTGCTCGCAATATATTGTTAACGGGGTGGTGTGTGGCTATGCAGTGTGCGATACGGTGGCTGTAGTGTTGATGTACTTGAGCCTCTTGCAGTGGACGGCGTCGAGCGGATGGCACGGCCGACGAGCTGCGGCAGCGACTGCAGCTGTACGTCTCATCGCTCGTTATGACCTGTGGCTTTCTGGCACAATGGATCCTATACATGGAATCTCACAATGGTATGATGCTTGGTATGTGCCCACAATGACAGGCATTGTTCGGCTTCTCGCCGCTCATATGGACGTACGCCGTGGGGGCCGAGGTGTTCGCCCTCAACAACGCCTTCACTGCCCTACTGATCTACCAGTTGCTGCAGTACACTCGTCATCACAGCTTCAAGTGGGCTCTGTTAGGGGCCTTCACCTGCGGCCTTGCCATGTGCAACCAACACACGATCGTGCTGTTCGAACTGCCGATCATCGTCTGGGTCTTATGGACCAGAAGACGCACTTTGTGGTGGCAAGAGCTCGCTCAAGTCGCCGGCGCCTTCCTTCTGGGCTTGACCCCATACGTTTACATGCCGATCACGGGACTCTGGAACCCACAAGCAGGCTCCTGGGGAGACGTCACGACTCTGACTGGCCTACTTCATCACATTCGACGCGCAGACTACGGCACCTTCCGCTTGTATGCGAGCCACGACGCCAACGAAGACCTGTGGACTCGACTGTATCTGTACGGAGTTGACCTGTCGACTCGAGAGATCCCTCTCCAACTCGCGTTCCCGGTGGTGGCTCTGGGTATCTGGCAGTCTCTCCGACTGAATCGCCAGCTTGGAGGGTTCATTCTTGGAATGTACGGCTTCTACATGGTCGTTTTCCATGCTCTGGCCAACCTCCCGATCAGTGAAGGACTGATATACGGCGTCCAGATGCGGTTCTGGCAGCAACCCAACGTGATCGTGTTCCTGTGGCTGGGTCTGGGCCTCAATTACGCCGTCGCCTTGGTACAACGCTGTGTCAACATCGAGTGGGTCGCATTGAAAGCCGTGCTCTCTGGACTCTGCCAAGGTGGCTGTCTGTTACTGGTCGGCGTTCAGATCTGGCGATGGCATGGCCTTTGCGACCAAAGCCAAGCGTTTTATATCCGCAACTATGCCCAAGCACTACTGGACCCACTACCTCGCGATGCTGTTTTATTCGTCAACTTCGACTTGCAATGGACGTCGCTGAGGTACTTGCAACGCTGCGAGTTCAGACGGCCGGACGTGACGGTGTTGAACCTCTCCATGATGACCTACCACTGGTTTGCGACCAAGCACGAGCACTATCCGCATCTGCAGTTCCCAGGCACTCGGCTGGTGCCCTTCGGCTCGGCGGTGAGTGGCCATTTGTGCTAAATCCCCGCGTATTACCGGCAGACTCTGACGTTTAATCGTGTTGTCTGACTTAAGAGCGACGGATTTAGCATAGCAAGCCTTTTAGACGCGAACCTCGGGCTGAAGACAAGGCAAAAGCGGCCACGACGGTTCTTCCTGGGCGGCAGACTGAGCTACAACGACCAGGACTTCAGTGCCAAGTACACGCTGGTGCCTTACGGGCTATTGGACGAGTTCCAGAGGCAAGAAGGCACTGCTCCCTCCTTGAAGACCTGGTATTCCTCGCAGCAGAAAGTCAAGAAAGTGGTGCGTGAGCGACTGCCGCTACTGCCACCGGCCGAGATGTACAGTGAGGAGACCTGGGAATGGACCATCGCTCGCGATCACGCCATGAAAGCGCTCAGTTGGGCCACGTACTTGCTGGAGAAGACGATCGCCGAGGATCCGCACAATCTGTTGCTGTTGAGTGAGGCGACTCGCCCCATGGAAGCGTCCTATCAATTCGAACCGCCGCAGTTCTGGAACGCAGCTTCCAACCTGAAGAACTTGGGTCTGGCTTATGCTCAGATCGTCAAGTCCAGCCAGGAGTTCGACGGTGTCAATGACCCGTTTTTCAATCGGGAAGTGGGTCAGAACGTCCAAGATTCGACCAGGTACGAGTGCTTTGCGTTGGGGGGCGGAATGAAGCTGGGTGGCCTGACCTGGGTTGGGTGAATGTAGATTCAAAGATCGAGCGTCTGCACGGATGCTGGAGGTCTGGGACGCCTGGCTGCAGGTTCCTGAGGCGAAACAAGACCCTGGGTACCAGGCGATCGAAGGAGTGGTCCGGCAATTCGTACCCAAGCGAGATGACCAGCAATTTGAGCAGCCACAGAGCGGGAAAGCCGCTCGACAACGCCAAAAACGGACGAAGAAGCGCAAGGCGAAGACTCAGACAACGTCCGAGAGACTCCCGCAGTAAACTGCTGCTAGATTGGCTGAGTTCCCTCCCCTCTTACTGGTATAACTTGATCAATTCATCCGAGACGGCGGACGGCGTCAAGACGCCCAGGTCCGTGAACATGAGCGAGATGTAGCCGGGCGGCGTGTAGTCGAAGAACGGGCTCGTGAACGACACGTTCTTCAGCGTTTGGTCGAGTTTCTCGTCCGCAGTGATCGCCGCCATCTGCTTCTGAGGCACGTCGCGTTGAGTCAACGGGTACAGGCGAGCGAACTTGTAGCTCTCGGCCGCCACGTAGAACTGCTTGTTCAGCGCCTGAGCGATCACCGCCGCCGAGTACGTGCCGATCTACGAGCAATAGATGGCGTGGTCAGCAATGAGAGGGAGTGGGCACTAAACCGATCGCCAACGTACCGAGTTGACGATGCCGCCGTTTTCGACGACACCTTCGGCCCCCACGATCACGATGTCCATCTGCTCCATGTAGTACCCCACAGCAGAGTCTAGGATGACGGTCGTCGGGATCCCGACCTCCGCCAGCTGCTTCGCGGTCTCCACTCTACAATCGCCAAAGGCAGAAGACGCAAAAGTGGTCACGGCACGTTCCACCCAAGATGTGGAGTTTGGGCGATCTGTCTGCGTACCCTGAGGCGTTGCTGCGGCCTTCCGTGACGAAAACGGAGAAGAATTTGGTCTTGGCGGCTTCACGGAGCAGCGAGATGACCACTCGCGACTTGCCGTGTGTCATCACTTTCTACAGGTTTTGTCATTGTCATACACATTCAGTCACAATAACGCTCCGTTAGCTCCACTTCTCGCCACTTGGAGCCACGTTACCACATGCATACAGAGCCCAGGAGACGCCAGCGTACCATGCCATCGCGGATGAAGTTGTGGCCCACTTCGGAGATGCGCTTGCGGCTGGACAGCGACGTCTCGGCGAAGAGCTCGCCGCGGTCGATGAGCTGCGACTTGCACAGGTCGAAGTCGTCGAACTCCAGGAAGCAGCGCGTCACGTAGCGCAGGAACAGCTGGCAGCCCGCCGTGGTGGCGATGGAGTTGTGGAAGCGCGTGGCCGCCGCCTCGTCGTCCGCCGCCTGCGAGCCGCGCAGCTGCTGCGCCGCCTCCTGCAGCTCGCCCTCCATCTGCATCATGGTGCTGGCCTCGCTGCGGTAGATGACGCCCGTCAGCGCTTTGATCACGGCCACGGCCACCGCCACGTCCGGGTCCTCCAGGTACCGCAGGAAGTCGCCCACCACCGGCGCCGTGGCGTTGCTCTTGCTGCTCGTCAGCGTCATGCTCGATCCGCTTGCTTCGTTCGCTTTTTTTACTCGGGTGGAAGCCACTCGAGTTGGGGAGTACTGTGGTGGCTTCGAATAGTAGACTGTGGATAGATTCGTGCTGGTTGCGAGGAACTACAAGTGAGCATAATAGAAGATCGGAGAAGTACCGTGATAGGTCAGTTAATTAGCAACCATCGAGCGAGAGTCTTCGCTGCCAACTCGATGGTGACATGGGAGGAGAGCGATGCCGGACATGTGCGTCGCGGCTCAACACATCTTCAGATTGGTTGATTGATTAAAAAGGATGTGGAGGAGCACGAAATGCTGTCGACCTGTTGATGGCCCAATGGTCGGGATGGCACAGTGGTCTCAGGCAAGTCGAGGACCAAGCTTCTGTTGCTGCGCCTTCCCCTTCGATGTGATGTGCTCTGCTTTGCTATTGGGGCTCCTCTTGTTGAGCGAGTTTGGGAAGATCTGGACCCTCTTCAATGGCCGAAAGCTGAAGCTAGCACTACCGATAAGTTTAGTAAAAAAGAATGCCATTCCAAGTTGATTTCAAGGACCTTCAGTAATACCCGTCGATGGTGACAGCACAAGGAGTTTGTGCTAATACTTCGATGCCTAGTGCCCCTAGTGTTCCTCTGCGTCTGCCACCTCCTTGGACGCCAACCTCGCAGTTTTGCTCCACGCACTCTTTCCCATTTTCCAAACCACCCTGTGCAGCCCACGTCGCTTCCCAGTCCGCTCTCCCATCATCGACCAAGATGAAGACCTTGTTGTTTCTCGCCACGCTCGTCATCGCCGCCGCTATGGCTTCGACCACTACTGCAACGGCTCAAGAAGTGATCAAAGCGACGCTCTTCCGTGGCCCCTCGCGTAGTCTTGCGGAAGGCACGCTTTGCCTCGACGGACAGTCGGATTGCTACGATCTGAGAGATTTCGGGACTGAGGCCAGTCACCTGGAGCAAAGCAACAGCACCCTCGTGCCAGTGAACGCAACAGTGGGGGATCGGGAGGTGGTCTGCTGGGGGCTGTGCTGCAGCTACTGTCGTGGCTGGATGGGGCGGCGTCTGCAGGACGTCGTGGAGGAACACCGTCGTCTTGAAAAGATGGGAGCAAGTGCAAGCCAGGCGATTGGGTGCGTCAAGCAGCCGTGGGGTCTGGAGTGTGAGGAGCCGAGTCAGCGTCGGTTGGCTCCTCTGGAGGAACTATAGGGCAGGTTCCACTCCTTGCTGAAGTGCAGAACGCAGACCGAGATGATTTGAATGCGGAGTGGAATCCTGTTTGTGGATGGAAATCCGCCTGTAGCTTGGGTAGAAGCTGATTGACAAGGAGAGTTGAGCCTGTCTTGATGTTAATATACCTCATCACTGCATTCAATTTGCCCTCGAAGACACTTCGGTCGTGGACATGTTGAAGGACATTCCGCGACGCGCTAGGACGAAAGTTACCGGTAGATGGGACCTCCCTCGAAACATCAACGCCGTCGACTGCACTCGACAATCGGCTCTGCCTGACTGCAATGGCGCAAGCAGAGGGCCAGCTCGCCAGGATCTGTTTGCAAAGCAGCACCTGCCCTCCGAAAAGCTTTGACACCCTCCTCGCTTGCATCCAGATGATGCCTCCCATTGATCGCGCCATGCCCCCACACAATATCGCTGCTGTCGGAGGAGTCTTTCCTCCTTCCGAGATAGACGCCATTCGCCAACCTTCCGGACTCCACCCAAGTCTTCTCTCCCATCCAACGATGGCAAAGCAAACGTGGCTCTTAGTTATCACCCTCACCATCGTCTTTGCGTCCTACGTCGTTGCTTCCCGAGTCCTCCGAGAGGCATTGGAGCAGGATTCGGCACGGAAAGGCGTCTTCGACAGCAGTCGCAAGAGCGAGTACGGCAGTGGGAGCGGCCGTGTCGTGTGTTTCCAGCCAGACAGTGGGGCCAAGATCTGCGGTCACTCCTCGAACACGCCGTTCACACTCAGCACTGGGGACATCAGGCGTCGACTCGACGAAGCTCGAGTCGGTGCAATAGACCAGAAGATGGTGTGCTTTGGCTCCGAGTTCACACGTTGTCTTGACTGGAGCGAGCTCGGTGTGGACGACGAACTGCGCCATCTCGAGGACGCCAGCGAATTCGAGCACTTCGACTGTGTCGAGCAGTCGTGGGGGATGCGATGCGAAGACGCAGAGGATCGCCAGCTACTGGCAGATAAAGCGGCAGTTAACTGACTGTTCCCGTTCTTCTATGCCGAGCCCAATTGACCCTCGTGCTCTGACCATGCCGCCTGCGTCACGGCGAGAACCTCCATCTTACCGTATCATGTTGCATTGCTATAGTAAGCAGTTGGTGATGCGATGGGTGACGCGACCGGTGACGGTGTGGTCGGTGGTAGGTGATGGACGTTTGAAGCGTCGGATAGAACGGTGGCGTGCGAAGATCGAGAAGCTGGCAGGCACCCGCGAGGGGGCTGCGAGAGAAGGATCTGCGCCAAGGAGAGCCGAGGACTCAGTCGAGATCTTGCCGGGAAGCGGACACAACGGATTAGCGGCGGCGGCGGCGCAGGAGGTGCTCGGACGTGGGGAAGGGACGGGTCCACTCGATGTTTGGGCGACGGCCGGTGGTCCAGTGTGCATTAGAGGAGGAGGATGTGCGTGGTTTGCAAGAGGAGCAACCCGGACGTCATCAGGGGGAGAGCACATGGGTCGTCGTGTCGGTGTTCGAGGCTGGGCGAGCTTGGATGGTCCTCCGGTCGGGCAGTTTGTGTGTCCTCTGAGGTCTTTAGGGTGTGGTGGTTGTTAACGGTGAATGAATGACAGCAGGGTCCCACGAGGCCAAGCTTACTCTATTGACGAACACGAGATAGCGCATCTGGCCAACATTCTTTGATTGTAGCCGGTTGTGCAGACTCGCTGCATCCCACTACAATGTCCATTGCTAGATGTGGCCGAGAACGCCACATTCTTCTCGTAGTCCGCGATCTCCTTCGCAGTCGTGACGTTCGGCATGTTGCTGTTCATTCGTAGTGCGCTTGGGCTACCTTCCGAACTCTATTCGCATCGCCACTGCGCCTCATCTCAGTGCTAACGGCGGTCATCAACGAGATATTCATGCTACTGCTGGCTGTACAATGGCGCTTCCCCTTTCCGTTTCGTGTCCCTGCTCGGCATCCCTTCCTTCGCCGTGCAACTGGCACTGGCTCATCGAGGAGTACTGGGCTCGAAACTCCGCCATCATCGCCGCAAGATCAAGAGATAATTGTCACTGTTCAGCGCTCAAGTCTCGTCGCTCTTCGTGTTCCAAGCTGTGGTCGTCCTCTTCAACCACGTGCTGACCTGGACGCAAGCCGCCATCGCCGTGAGCTTCCTGGTGCTTCACGTGATGTTGAAACGCGTGATCTGACGCTTCGTCCACTGCCTCGAAGACATCAGCACCGACGTGATGCTGTGCACGGTGGAGATCTTCGACTCGCTCTTCCAGAACGTGTGTCTGCAAGGCTCCTGCTCTCCTCTCGTCAGCGCTCTCACTGTCGTCGTCGACTTCGTACAAGCCATTGTAGAAGTGCGCACTAACTTCGTTGTGCAGCTGCAAGCGCTTGAGCGCCACGACTTGCTGCGTCGTGCGGTCCCGCGCGCGGTACACGGTGCCGTACGTGCCCTCACCGATGCAGTTGGACTTCTCGAAGTCCTCAACATCGCGGCAGCGGCACAGCGGCTCGAAGTGGCGCGCCGTCGTCTTCATTCTCAAGCTTTCCAATTGGAGGTCCTCACGCAAAAGATATTGCTTCAACATGTCGGGACAGCTATTTCATACTTTTACTGCAAATGTCCTCCGATATAGCTAAATCCTGCCTCATGTCGCTAATATGTATCTTAAAACCAGCCTTTTAGGTGCCACGTTATCCTCCATTTTTGTGACCTGAACAGTTCTGTTGATATGATATAAACGACATCCACATTGCGAACCGGAAGCCGGAAGGAGGCCGTCGATCTGGACGGAGGGCGAAGAAGAACAGGAGAACGACAGGCACACCGACGGCAGGGACACCCCACGCCATCCCGTGACCATCTCCCCACTCCCTCCGCCTCTTCACCAACTCGCTCATTCCCAGACTCGACCAGGAAGGTGGAGAACGCTCGACAAGAAGGTCAAGATCCAAGCGTGAGCCTCCTCTCGCAGCCGACGGGCGACATGACTGAAGCGAAGCCGACGCAGCCCAGTCGATGGGACGCCACGTGGGGGGAGGCGGCGACGCACGACCGCATTGGCGATCACACCGCGGCTCGGTATCGCCATTTCCGGCGATATATCGACGAGCATGACGAAGCCGTGGACGCAAGTCTGTTTGCCGAGTTGGTGAGCGTCGAGGAGCTCCGACGAGAGCTGCAGCCGTATGAAGATGCTGGCGCGTTTCTTCGTCTGGCGCTGACCGGGGACTTGGTGGAGAAGCTGCAGCATCTGAACGGCGTGTTGGACTCGGCTTTTGCTGGCGGTCGTGTGGATGTACCAGAACGGCTTCGCAGTTGGCAGCGGCAGCTCGATCAAGAGCGGAAGCAGCGAACGAAGATGTATGGTGTGTTGCTTCAGCACGAGGAACGACGCGAGGAGGCTCTGCCTGGGGAGAGGGAGGACCAGCTCGAGCTCTTGACTATGCTGAAAGCTGGGTTTGAGACGTATTCCAAGGATTCCAAGCTGAAAGAGTATCCGTTGACCAACGCGGAGGAGCAGCTCGTTTCTGATGCACACGTCCTGCTCGAGAGTCGATCTGGTATTGTGATTCCCTCACTTCCGGTGTGGTTTGTGGCCAGTACCGACGCGAGCAAATTGACGCGCTTGGGGTTGAGCAGTAGTCGTCTGAAGTCTGGTACCAGGGAGGAAGTCATGGAAACGGCCTCGCAATGGTGGGGGCTGCATCACCCGCATATCGTACGATTCATGGGTGCGTACCATGTGGGTAAATCGCCGTATTTTGTGCATGAACGGACAAGATCTCTGGCGCTGTATCTTGGTGCAAATCGGAAGAAGCGGGCGGATGTGTGGAAACGACTGCTTGAAGCTGCTCGTGGCGTCGAATATCTGCATCGTCGGGGTTTCGTTCACAAGCATTTGACGCCAGCTGATTTCTTGTGTGCCGAGTTCGAAGCCAAGACGCTGCTGTCTGGGATGGGGTTGGTCGCGTGTCGGTCTGAACAAAGTGCATCTGCTCCAGCATCGGCAGACATACGTGACGCTTCGAATACGAGTGGGGGAATTCCAGAATGCAAGGTGGTCGAGAACGAGACGCCGTCCGTTGCGTCGGACATCTATTCGCTGGGACAGTGCGTGTTCGCATTCCTTGGCTTTGATGCTACGAGTGCTGGTCTCGGTTCGGCTGGTTCCGTGGTGCCATGCCAAGACCTTCCATCACACTGTCCAGAGTATCTCGATACGTCCGAGTGGGATCTCATCCGAAATATGTGTGACTCCGACCTCAATGACCGCGTCAGTATGACTTATGTCTTAGAGAAGATGCAGGAAATCGCATATCCTGTGGTGGATGAGGAGGGAGATGATTGTGCTTGCTCGACGACGGAGAATCTGGACCAGCACGTACTTTCTGGATGGAGTAATTTGACCATCCAAAAATTCCTCGATGAGTTCGACGAGTTCAGTTCGGAGCCAGGTGAACCTACGCGGAAGGCTTTCACGCGTTTGTTGCAGCTTCATGAGATGATGAAAACGGCAGTCCCGTCACCAGAGCCAATGGTCGTCAACAAGTACCTGGCGTTGCTGTCACGAATCATGGATGCGATGGATAAGCGGTCGTCGTTTAGCGCATCAGTCCAAGCCACTGGTTCGAGATACATCGATCAGACAGCGCTGACGTTCAGTGCGGAGATTGAGCGAGTGTTCCGTTTGCTGAATGTTCATGAGGGCCTGCGCGTTGATTCAGCCCCGGATTTTGAAATAAGCTACTTCGATAAAGTTCAACGAATGGTCCAATCGCGTATCGAAACGTCGGTTGCCACATGTGACGGCTCTGCTGACTCGAGCGAAACACAAACCAGTGATGAAGAACTGCGCGAGAGGGAGGCAGTCCAGCAGCACTTGGACAGGCAAACTGGAGAACGGCGTGACCAAGGCAATAATCGGGCATCAACTCTTCCGCGATGGTTTGTTCCTCAGTTTGAGGTTGAAACCGGTGCTTTCATCGCGGCCGGGTCGTTTGGCTCGGTCTACCGTGGCCAGTGGTACGGCACCGAAGTGGTGGTGAAAGAGCTCATTCTGAAGAAGGGGGACACACAACAGAAACGAGCCGAGTTCCTACGAGAAGCGAACACGTGGTTCCAGCTGAACCACAGGAATGTGGTCAAGATGTATGGCGGTTGCCACGTGGGCCGACTGGTTTTCGTTTGCGAGTATGCGTCACAAGGGTCCCTGGATTCATTCTCGAAGGCAGAAGGGCGGGATCCACTCCTGATTTGGTCGACCTTGCTGTCGGCGGCAACGGGGTTACGCTATTTACACGATGTCGGTGTTGTTCATGGCGATTTGAAGGGGAACAACATCCTGATTGGCAAGGATGGCGTCGCGAAACTGACTGACTTTGGCTTGAGTTTCTTTCGCAAGAACGCGGACTCGGAGGCGGAACAAGGAGCGCTTGGCGCACCTCGCTGGAAGGCGCCGGAGTGTTTGAATGGAGGAGTGGCAACGTTCGCGTCGGATATTTTTTCTTTCGGCATGTGTATTATTGAGGCTGTGAGTGGTGCACTTCCGTGGGGGAATGACATTCCTGATATTGCCATCAAGTATCATGTGACGAAAGGTAAACTACCCAAGCGACCGGCTGTGTTCGAGGACGAGGAATGGGATTTGGTGCAGCAGATGTGTTGCTCAGACCCAGAGAAGCGCCTGAATATTGTTTCTGTGGTCGTCCGTCTGACAGTGATCGTGAACCGTCGAGACGCAAACCGACGTCAACTACTCCAGATAGCCTATAATTCGGATATGCTGGTGGATCGAGAAAACGAGAGGATGGATGCACATACGGGCGGACTGGATACACTTCTGCGGCTGGTGCAGTCTGGGGTGGCCAATCGCCAGAACGCGGCGAAATACTCGATGCAGACCTTTTCAGCACTCACGCAAGGCAACGTTTTGGCTGAGCAGGAGGTGCTGCAGGTCGTGAAGCTCTTTCGTAGCGACGACACGAAACAAGATTGGGCAGCCATTGCATTGGGCTATGTGGATTGTCCGAGTTCTGCAATTCGAGCAGACGTGACGTCGTTTTTGGTGGGACTCATTCAGAGAGAGAGCAACGGGTTGCTGAAAGTAGAAGCTGTTCGCGCGGTTGGTTATCTCGCGAGCGACAAAACCAGTCGTACTTTGATAATGAGCCATGGGGCCATCCCAGTGTTGCTCGAGATGATGCGTGCTGGCTCAGACGCAGAGCAGGCTGGTGCAGCACGGACTCTGGGGTGTTTAGCGATTGGCTGTGAGCAGAATCAAGTGGCGATTTCAGATGCTGAAGCGATTGATGCATTGGTGAGTTTAATTCGGCGTGGAACGTACCAACAACGGATTGAAGGCTCGTTGGCACTGCGTCGGTTGGCGGAAGGGAATGCGAAGATTGGAAAAAAGGTAATGTTCAAATGCATTCGAGCGCCCATCAATATTGAGGATGATGCAAGACATCGTGATGGAGCTCGAATGCTTGGTGAGGTTTCAGGATGCGCGATGGAGATGAATCGAAGGACAAGGACATGTTTCCTGCTTTGGTGGATTTAATGCTGCATGGCGATGACCAACAGAAGAACGAGGCGAAGACAGTATTGTATGCTCATGGTCATGAGCGAAAGCACGATCGCGTGAAGATTCCCCGTGACCCCGTTGCGATTTTGATCGCATTTGTTCGAGTCGGAACCGCGGAGGAGAAACTTGAGTCTGCGTTAGTGCTCCATCGTCT
Organism: Nothophytophthora sp. Chile5; assembly: GCA_001712635.2. Taxonomy (NCBI): domain Eukaryota; phylum Oomycota; class Peronosporomycetes; order Peronosporales; family Peronosporaceae; genus Nothophytophthora; species Nothophytophthora sp. Chile5. The sequence goes on from MBAC02005463.1 coordinate 12,415, forward strand.
TGTGAGTGACAACGACGACAATCGAAATACGATCGCCCAGAAGGGAGGCATCGCTCCGCTGGTCACGTTGGTGGTGGATGGAACAGTCTTCCAGCGAAAGTATGCCCTCAATGTTCTGAAGTCACTGGTAAGTTTAAACGATGAAAGCCTGCATGCAATTTGTGCTCCGCTGGTGGTGCTGGTTCGGGATGGAACGGATTCTCAGAAAAAGAACGCGGCGGAAGCGCTGGGTCGTCTTGCGGACGGCAATGACGATAATCGAAATGCGATTGCTCGTGAGGGAGGCATCGTTCCGCTTGTCGCGCTGGTGCGGGATGGAACGTATTTACAGAGAGAGTACGCGGCGAAGGTGCTGAGGCTTCTTGCTACTAACAACGACACGACTCGAAATGCGATTGCTCAGGAAGGATGGTCGCCCTAGTGATTGCGCTCGTGACAAATGGAGTGGAGTACCCAAACTCAAGCGCAGCGTCGGCGCTTGGTGGTATAGCAGAAGAGAACAAATGTGCTCACATCCAAAATCCGGGTGCCGGTGAACGAATGTGCAGACAGAGATCGCGGCTTTGGTGGTGAGGAATCTTGCCAATGAAAATATAGTGCTCAACAAGAAATTGTGAGTGGGAGCTGTATGACCATCGTAGGACCTCGTACAAAGCGGAGAGAATGATCAAAAGGTAAATGTGTCATGATGCACTGCTTCGTCTTGCATAATCGGGCGATGCCAACAGGCTAATGATTCTTGGCAGCATTTCCACGATCATCTCGCGACAACAATCTGGACGGGCAGAGCAGAAGAGAGTCGCCGCATGGGTGGTTTACCCTCATCCAATGTGGAAGTAATCGACAGAAAGAGCACGCGGCAAAGAGAGGCTCTTGGAAATCGCGCGAGGAGGTGAAGTTCAGCGTCAAGTAATGGTGTGATTGGCGTTTTGGAGAATACGATGGCAAGCAACAGTGCCAGTGATGCCACAATGAAGAGGTGGACGGATGAAGGGCTTGGTCCGCCTAAATAATCGACGAAAACCCAATCTGACGCTGTCTGCGCAAGTGAGAGTAGGTGCGATACGATGGCTGAGTAGCTCTGGATCCTTCGAGAGGTCGCTACAACCTGGTCGTTGTCATTACGAGGTCCCTAAGCACTGGCAATGGACTGGACGCCGTCTTCTGGGTCTTCAAGCACTATTGGTTTGCCATCACGAGAGCTAGGTCAATCCGTTCAAGGAGTCCATCAAGATGCGACCTTCCCCCTCAGTTCTACTTGTAAAGAAGGAGCTTTGCAGACGCTCTGTGGTTACTTGACTGCTGCCTCAGGCACCGATCTGTCGCTGGAATTCGACTGTGAGGAGAGAAAGAACTGTTGCATTATCCAGCAGGTGCTACATACCTACGCAGTGGTCGACGTGACTACTTAGGCAGCCACTTTGCGCTTCTTGCGGACGGCTCGGAGCGTGGCCTCAGCCTCCTGCTGCTGCTTGTCCACCTTCACGTCGCCTTCGTCCTCGTCGTCCGCGTCCAGCAGGTCCATCTTGAGCTCCTGGCGGTTGCCCACGGTCCGAGCCACATACACCTTGACCCTCACACGGTCGAAGACCTGCAGCGTGCGGTTGTCGCGCTGCACCAACGTGAGTG
>MBAC02005465.1:0-18107 GCA_001712635.2 Nothophytophthora sp. Chile5
CCATGATCTTGACGCAGGAGGAGATCGACGCGTGTCGCGAGTCGTTCGTCCACTTCGACAAGGACGGCAGTGGCACGATCGACAAGTACGAGCTGTCCAAGGTGCTGGAGGCCATGGGCCAGAAGCCCACGGACGAGGAGCTCTTCCAGATGATCGCCGAGGTGGACAACGACCACAGCGGCGAGATCGAGTTCGCCGAGTTCCTGCAGGTGATCGAGGCGCAGAAGCTGCGGGCGGCGCAGTTCGACGACGAGTCCGACTTCATCGACGCCTTCGTGGCTTGCGGGGGCAACGAGGACAAGTCCGGCCACGTGGAGCGCCGCATGCTCGTGCAGCTCATCAAGAAGGACTTCGGACTGCCCATTGATATCGACCGCATGCTGGACGAGCTGGACACGGACGGCAGCGGCGAGATCGAGTACGAAGAGTTCAAGGCGCTTCTCTCCTAGGAGAGCGAGCAGCCACGTGAGGTTGATTGCTCTCTTCTCGTTAATACGACTATCTACGACTGACTTTCTGAGACGAGCAAGCCAAGCAATGGGCTCATACAGGGGTGAAGCGCAAGCAGACGGAGGAGCTGGGGTCTATGATAGGGAGATTTTGCTCTGGAAGTGCATCTTCTTGCGCTGTCGCTTCTTGGCCGGCGCTGCGACGGGCTCGTAACCGCATGCTTCGCATTGCGGACATGTCGACTCGTTGAGTAGCGTACACCTCGAGCACTCCCACTTGCTGGCGACGTCGGTCGTCTCGACAGTGTCCGCGATCGCTGCAGCGTCGCCAGCGTCCGCATTGGCGTCCACTTCGATCGACTCTCCTGCCGTCGCGGCCTCATCGACCTCATCCTCGTCGCTGCGAGCGCGTTTGCCCAGACTTTCCCGCTTGCTGCCTGCCTCCACTTGGACCTGCTCTTCTTCTCCAGCGCCATCCGAGACCGTGAGGTCTTCCGTGGCGCTCTGGAACTCCGAAGCCGCGTCAGGAGAGAAAAACGCCGGGGCGATCGCGCGCTTGGCCTTGGCCCTCGTCTTCACGGGCGTCGTGGTCTCGCCGTCGCCGGACAGATCCGCCACGACTCCTTCTCGATCGGCTACAGCCCGGGCAATGTCGTCCAGGTCGTCGTAGCGGTTGGGCGGTGACAGTTCCAGCACGAGCGGCGACGGCGGCTGCACGCGGATCTCGTGGGTCACCGAGTTCACGTAGAATTCCTGCTTGGTGCTCGTGTCCAGTGCGCCGAAGTGGCGCCACACGCCCACGGCCGCCGCGTCCTCCTCCGCGGAAGACTCTCCGTCTCCTCCAGTGGGTTTTACTGGAGGTGTTGGCTCCGTGGGCGGGGGTGTGGGCGGCCGCTTGCCGGCCTTCCGGTCTGCAATGCCCTGTCGGAGCTTCTCGAAGTTGGCGCGCATCTGGACGGACACGCCCGTCGCAGGCGAAGCTGTGCCTGCTCCGCCAGCATCGCCACTGCTGGCGTTGCTGATGAATTTGGAGGCCTCGGCCTTGGTCTTCTGCTGCATGCGCATGTGATGGTTGCGCGTCACTTCTTCCCGAAGCTGAGCCGCGCTCTTCGGGTTGCACGAATCCGCCTGCGCATTCGCCAGCAGCACGAACTACACACAACAGAGCAGAGCAAAGGGACGTCTCGTGAGTGATAGGACGCACTCGATCCAAGCTATCGGAGCGGCAAGAAGGAGCACGGGCGTTGTGGTCCACCTCTTTGTGAATCTGGATGATCTCCTCGCGGTTCTTCGTGGATACGCGCACGTTGATGGCGTCCAGCAGCTTGCGCACCTCCTTGTCGCGCATGAGGCTGTAGGACACGAGCGCCATGCGTTCCAGTTTCTCTGTGGCCTTGCCGCTGGTGCCTGCGCTTCTCCGCGACCTCGCTCCGCTCTCCGTGCTCGGCGTGGACGTGGTCGACGCGGCCGCGCTCATCCCTTGCAGACGCTGCAGTAACGCAGGCTTGTTCTTCTTGAAGAGTAGCACCACCTGCTCCAGCGCGCGGTTGGCGACGAGCTCACGTGGCGTGCAGGGCTGCTTGCACTGCGGACAGCAGCCGTGTGCTCCCTTGCTCTGTAGGAACCGCCGCACGCAGGCGGAGCAGAAGGTGTGCGAGCACGGCAGCAGCACCGGTCCGTGGAAGAAATCGCCGCAGATCTGACAGCGCAGATGCGTCTCCATCTCGCGCTGCGCCTCGCAGTCCGCGGGCCATTCCCACTCATCCAGAAGCAGGAGAGACGCCGGCGAGGGTGCCGCGGCGTCGACGTTTGAGCCGCTGCCCTTCATCACTGGACCCACAGACCACGGGGTAAGGCGTCAAGACGTGCGGAGAGCGTATACAAACAGCGAGTGCGGCTGAGAGCGCCGTGGATGGAGCCGCGACGACGAGGGAGCAATGCCGCCGCCTCCCGCCACGATAGCAAGTTGGTTAGTGGTTTTGGCGCCATGCCGATACCGGTACCGCTTGCTTGTCATGCATGTGTTCGGTGATTGCGTCGGTTCGGTACCAAGTATCGGTACTGAGATGACCGGTTTCGACACTGGAACCGCGAGTACCGGTTTTCAGTTGTACCCATGACCCCAAAATACGGAGAGCGTAGTTTGGGCGTCATGTCTTGGGTGGAGGCAAAAGTGAGCGCATTTTCTTGGCGCAGCGAAGGAGAAGAGCGCGATGGCGAGCTTCTTGACGGCGTTCAACGCGCGGCTGGCGACGTACATGCAGGAGCTGGAGCGGCTGCAGGAGAGGAACAACACGGAGCGCGCCTTCCAGCCCACGTTCTGGTTGCAGCACCCGGACTTCGCACTCGCGCGGGACGTCTTTGTCGCGGTAACCTCGAGATTCCTTGCACCGAACGCAAGCGCTCAATGGGTTCCTACGTCATTTACCTAACTGACTGCGGTGCCAATGGCTGGCGTGGCTGTAGGCAACTGGCTCCATTGGCCATACCGTGACCAAATTCTCGCTGGTGTACAGCAAGACGCCGTCCAAGGAGGAAGGCGCGAGCATCTGCGAGGCCATCGACAAGCCGTGCGAGCAACTGCTGGACGCCACGAAGGTGGCCTTGTTCTGCGGCGCCGGGCCGTCACTAGCCACGGAGATCCTGAACGACGCCTTGTACGTGTCTTTGCATTTGAAAGCCTTCGTCTCCGTTTGATTTCTGTAGAGTGGAGACTAATGGTGTTGATCCGGATGTTTATCTTCCATTAGCCGCTTGATTAAGAGCGTCCAAGACCTGGGAAAGTGCATTGAGCATGGAGATCTGGCTCATGTGCCGCAGTTCACTGGCCGTGTGTGGGAATACTCGACCGCTCGTGTGTCCAAGTCCAACTGCATCGCGTCCAAGCGGAGCATGTTGCAGGTATCGCTCGCTGTTGGTAAATATCTGCCACTTTGCTCAGCTTTACGCTGGTTAACTAACCATCGATACCTTTCACATTGTTGCCAGTGCATCACGATGCTGAACTCCACTGTCGAAGAGCTCAGGGAATTCCTGTCCGAGCAAGACGAGGAGGCCGACGACGACCAAGCCGCGGCGCTGGATGAAGTGGAACTGGACGACGACTTTGCGTTCGACTCGAGTCTATCTGCCGAGGAGAGGGTGCTGTTCGAGAGCGGTCTGAAGCTGCTGTCCATGTGCGCCGCCATCATGAAGCGCGGCGTGCTCACTGTGAAGAGGCTGACCATCACGAACGACCAGGCGGCGTTCCTCAAGTGGACGGCGCAGTTGGACGTCAGTTACACTGCGGCGCAGGACGCCATCGTGGACTTTGGCGCCGCTCTGTACCCGCCCGTGGGCGTGGAAGAGCTGTCCGAGGCCGTGAAGGCGCTGGAGGCGTCGGCGTCGGCCATCTTGGCGTGTCTGCTGGTGCAGCCGGAGCTCTCGGCCGCCGACGAGGACGCGCTGGTCCTTGGGCAGGCCGCGTTTGACAAGCAAGTGGCTACCGTGAAGGCCCAAATAGAAGCCTCTGAATAAAGCGCTTTTCCGATGGTGTATAATACATGTTGTCGATGCTGCTGTGGTTTTTGGTGGACTGCAAATGTGGTGTTTGACGATCGAATCTGAAATGGCGGAGCAGCTTCAAAGCAGCAATGGCGGCCGACCTGGTGTCCGGCTTCTCGATCTGGGCCGTGCCGGAGGACCCGGCGGTGCAGGAGCTTAGTGAGGTGGTCGAGGAGTACGCGGCCAGAATGGAGACGCCGGCGTTCTTGCCGCACATGACGGTCTTGTCTGGAGTGAAGGTAATGCGTACAGTGAAGACTGCGGCCACTTGCGTAGCGTTGCCTGCCATTCGCGAAGCAGCGTCTTTGTCGCTTTGGAACATTGGAAGATTCGTGCCACTGCGGTAGCTGACCGATGTGTTGTTGGCTCGCTCCCACCTGGTGAGTCACCAGGGATGGCAAGCCGAAGAAGCGGTGGCCAAGATGAAGGAGCTGGCCGCGTCCACGCGTGCTTTGGAGGTCGAGATCCAGACGGTGACGTTCAAGGTAAGCACGTAATGCTCGGTGCTGCCGAGCATCGAGGCACCGGTGCCCTGCAATAGCACTGCTATTGTTCGCGTGGCACAAGGAGGAGGTTGTGTAGGGTGGTGGATTCATCTTCGTTGGACATGGTGTTTACAGGAAGGACTGTACTTCCAGTGCGTCTTCGGACTGTTGGCGGTGACGAGTGAGCTTACACGAGCACATGGACGCGCGAAGGAGGTAGGCTCATGCACGGGAGGACCTGAAGGATTCAGTGAATCGCCATCAAGATGACGCAAGTGCTATACTAGTCTTCGGTTGACTCAGCCACGTTGGCTGGAGGCTCCGCTGGCTTCTCTTGCTGTGCGTGCACCTTACCAGTATAATATCCTTTGTCTGGCTGGCTCTCTGAAGGTTTTCAAGCTCGAGAGAGATGAGGAGTTCATGCCGCATGTGAGGTGAGGAGTGATACGCGCACCCCTTCAATCAGATGGCGAGAAGGCTTGCAAGAGGAGAGAGAGAGTGCGGAAGGATACGAAGTGTGTGGCGGGGGAGCTGGCTGGTCTGACGGAGTGCCACTCGTCCGTGTTCCATGTGCGTGTGTGGCTTCCAGTATCATCTACGGCGACTTGGCGACCGCAGCGAAAGCGGAGCTGGCGAAAGAATTACGGCCGCGGCTGGATGGGACGCGTCTGAAGGTACATACGCGATCTGGGCGCCTGTTGTGCGGTGTCGTGGAGATGCAAGCCTTGTCTGGCTACCAACCAGACGGAACGGCCAACAGCTGAGGCGACGCTGACGAACTTGCACTTTGTCCGCGGCTTGGCTTGCAGCTGGACAAACTGCAGCTTTGGAGCACGCTCGGCCCGGTGGAGGAGTGGGAGCTGGTGGCGGAGCTGCCGCTGCGATAGACGCGAGGCGAGAAGCAGCAGCGCGTGCTGAGCCGCATGGCTTTCGTTCAGCAAGCACGGCTTTCGTGCATGCGGTTCCAGCGGCGCATTGCGTTGTTTTAGGACGACCAAGCAGCGAAATATCGGTCGAGGACGCGTGTTTACCGACGAGGCGGCGACAATTTAGCGAGTCGTTGAAAACCCCAGCAGTCGCACTTCAACCCAAATTGCCTCACTTCCTGCGCCATAAAACGTGAGTTTGCAGAAAGCATTACAACGGCTGATAGAGCAATCATTTTGCTCTGGTGCGATTGGCTGAATTACGGACCCAGCTCGCGGCTCATTCGTCAGAAGTGGACAATCCAAGCGAGCAGTGAGGTAATCTGATCCATTCAGATGCGCTGCTCGACGCAAAATGCAGCACGAAAACAACTTGGCTGACGCTGAGTCAGGGGGGCAATGGCTGTGCACGCAATGGAAGAGCACGAGCGCTTTGCCGCCATTTCTATATGCATCCAGTAAAGAAACGCTAGCTTTCAGTGGCTGAGCGTTTTGGCTGGATTCGCAGATCCCAAATGCGGATTTGCAAAAAGTTGCGACGCAAATTGCGATCGGAAAGAAACCCTTGGGTCGCGAAGGCAGCAAGATTTTCTGGGCACGCGAAGCAGGAGCAAGACTTCGTCACACTCCGATCCGCGCATCGATCTTGAACCATTTTTTAACAAAAAGCTGCGACGCGACGATATGCTAATGTGGAAGCTAATTCGCCGAGCACCTCATTTCTTTTTTCTCACTTTCATGTCGTTCACTTCTGTGGAGTATGCCGGTCCGTTTCTTGCACGCTCGTTTCTTGAAGTCAGCCTCAGTTTTCGCAGACGAATTACGGTCTAACCGCCCGCAACCACCAGCGAAGCCGCGTTTTAGCTGCTTACTCGCGACGAATTGCAGCTAATTCCAGTAGCTGCTCGTTCCACAGACGTAATAGAATTAGCTGACGCCTTATTTTGCGGTCTACTGTGTCGTCACTTCCGGGTCTTCTGACTCCGATCATTTGCGGATTACACACTTTGCGCTAGGGTCCGTAGACAGTTCCTCCGATTTCTCTCGCAAAACGCCACCTTTTGCAACCGTGTTCTGCAAATCGAGCCGGAAACGCTGTTGGCCACACTCGATCGAGTTTCGCCCAGGTCCTGGAGGCGCGCGTGGCGTTTTGGCCGCGCGGAAGAGAAACGCGGATAGCGAGACGTGCCTTCCCTCCTCCGAAGCGATCGCCTGCGCTGCCAGGTTCTTTCCCGTGAGTTTATGCGACCACCCCGCCCAGCTGCTCCCTCCGTCCCTCCTGCCCCCTCCCCCAACCAGCCCGCGGCCTATACTGAGATCCAGTTTATTGCCATTCGCAGAAGCCGCCGCCGCCAGTGTCCGTCCGTCCGTCCATCGGCGCTTTTTTAAGGCGTTCTTCTCTGGTTCGCTCCGTGCCGGTAAGTTTCCCATTTTTGCAGGCTCCCGCACGTGGTTGCGTCAGTTTAGGCTCGACGTTTATCCGCCACTACACTTGCTCCTCTGGCCTATCCTATCCTCCCCTCGCGTCCACTTTGCGTTGTTGCATGCCTGCGCGTATTCACCCCTCTTTAAACGGAGGCGGAGGTGCTAACGCAGCTGAGTGGCAACCGAGGCAAACGCCAAAAGCAGCGGACGCCTCAAACAGAGGGGAGAGGGCGAGGGGATCGCCTCAAAGTAGCTCTTCGCCAGCCATGGCCAAGTCGGCCGCCAGTCACCCGCATAATGCTCACGCCTTCGGCTCTGCTCCCTCTGCTTCTGCTTCCTCCAGCCCGGCCTCCTCTTCCTCGGCTTCTCGCCGCGTCGTCTCCAGCAAAGGCAAGCTCCCGGCCAGCCCCAGCTTCAGCCCCGGCCACCACCCCAAGTACAAGAGCGACGTGGGCCAATTGGTGTACTACTTCCTCCGGGAATACCCTCCAGCTCCGACTGCCTCGACACCTGCGATCCAGCAGCACGCGTCCGCTCCAGGCGGCTCGGTGCTGACTCCGCGTGAGCCTCAGCCGGAGCCTTCGGCCTCGCATTACAGCCACCACCACAGTCGGCGTCAACATCAGCACCAACTGCAGCTGCGTCAGCGCCACCGAGCCATGCCGCGCCAGAAGGACACGAAGCGGATCGACCCCACGCGCGTGCGGGCGGAAGGCGAGTCGCACACGGTGTTCAAGGCCAGCGGCAGCCCCATCATCAGTCCGCGCTCCATCCGCCACTGTCTGGAAGAGCCGGAGTTCGATCTCAACGGCAAGCCGCGGCGAAAGTCCTCGGACGGAGGCATCACGTTGCCGGCGCGACCGCGAGTTTCACGCGAAGATGCGCTGGTAGCCGCGGCTGCCAAGGCCGCTCAAGCCAGAGAGGAGCAGGCGGCGCTGGAGGCGGAACAGTCCATGTCTTCGGGGTATACGGGCGTGCAGCTCGTGGTCCACCGTCTGCTCTCGGCTCATACGCACACGCTAACGCAGTTGGGGATCGAGCGAGCGGATTTCCCCAACACGCACCTGTCACTGAAGCAAGTGGAGACACTACTGGGCCCCGTCGTGGCCATGTGCAACGTGATGCAGCCCGTGCACTTCGGCATCCACGTGCCGACGCCGGAGATCGCTCGTACTATGAACGACGTCCACTATTGGAAGCTGTGGGAGTCCGATACCATTGACATCGGCATCTTCTTCATGCCGCCCAACAGCGTCATCCCCCTGCATAACCACCCGGGCATGAGCGTCGTCACCCGAGTGTACGTGCCACTAGTTGGTCTGATTGTTTGTGAGTCCCCCCTTGGTTTGTGATTCTGACGGGGGTTTATACTTCAGACTGTATGGCTCGGTGAAAGTGACGTCGTATGACGTGGCATCGAAGGAAGACGCCCGGATGGCGGAAGCGGAAGGAGAAGTCGTCCCCGGCTCCAGTTCCGAGTGCGTGGGCTTTCTATTGAAGGCGGAAGAGGAAGGAGTTTGATGTTCTGACTTCTGAATCTTGTGCCTGATAGATCGGTGGATCCGGAGGCGAAGGGGTCCGTGTCGTGGGCTCGCGTCAGTCGCGAGGGGCAGTATGTGGGGGAAGGCACGATGTGGCTGGACCCTCGTCGCTTCAACCTGCACCAGATCCAAGCCAGCTCTGACATCGGTTGCGCTCTACTGGACGTCATGGTGCCGCCGTACGACAAGTACGTATCTAAGTATCTGAAAGAGTCTACACCCGCTTTAGAGCTTATCGCTGACCATGTGGATCTGCCGTTTGTAGTGCCAACCGAGACTGCCATCACTTCAAGATCGTGGAGGAGAAGCTGCTGCGGAACGAGCGGATGGTGAAGATGCTGGAGTCCATCAAGCCTGACAACCACAACGAGCCGGTGACTCCTTCGAACGGCACGGCGTCTTCGTCGCCGACGTCATCGTGAGTCTTTGGGGCGTCGTAGACGTCACGCTGGCCTTCCAGACGGACACAGACCTGGTCGAGGACTGAACAACCCAACCCAGTCGAGCCAATCCCTGTTTGTCGGCGTCACTCGAGCCTGGCAAGACGAAGCGACGACGAAGGAAGAAGACGGAGGCTGAAGAGAGGCAACAAAGCCGGCTGGGATTATTATTATTGGATTTTGATGAGTGGAAGCGATCGGACTGGCCTCTCTGTTTTGGTGTTTTGGCTTGGAGAGCCTCGTCCCCGAAGCTTCAAGCGGTTCCAGTATCGAAGACTCCAGAGGCAGCAGCAGACTGGAGACGAAGAAAGAGACGGAAGCAGTAAGAAAAACAACAAGATGTGAAATGAAGCCAACCGAGAGAGAATGTCACGAGCTGGCGAGTGTCTATTACTGAAGGTGCATCCTCTGACTGCCTTCTCCACTTATTGGTCTGTTAAATATCGCGCTAGAAGCCGAGGAGTCCGCCTATAACTGCGTGGTGCTGCGTCTCGGCTCGACTGCGTCTTCGTCTTCAACTAGCGCGTCGCAGTGGCTCGAAGCTGGCGTTAGGGTGGCCTTGGGCGTGTACTTGAAGGCGCTGAACTGAGTTCGCAATGGCACGTCATCTCTCCCCAGGGCTTGCAGCACTTGATGCTGGAGCTGTTCGTCCATGAAGCCCAGGAGCTTCCGCACGCAAGAAAGCGTCGCGATCTCCGCGTCTTCCGGCCCATCGTTGCCTCTCACAGCTCGACCGAAGTCCTGGCGATACCACTCGAAGATTCGCGGCAAGACGATGACGTTCGAGGCTTCGCGGACCTCCAGGCGGCTGTGAGCGCTGCTACGTTGTAGCATACAGCTTAAGACGGCGTTCAGCTGGTCGTGGACGCTCTCCGGCTCAAAAACCGCGACCTCCTCGCTGTTGCTGTGGTTCAAGACCAATGCCAGACTCACTCGGAAGTCCGGATGCGACAGACCCAGTCCTTCCAGTCGACTTGAACCGGTCAGTACGTTCTTCAGCTTCAAATGCGGGAGCTCAGCCTTAGGCATCCGGGCTCGAAGGATCACGTGCTCGATCTCCGCCAGCGACAGACTCAACTGCTCGCCTTGAGCTCCACGGCGCAGTCCGTAGCACATCCGAGTGAGGAAGTGCGTCCATTGCCCTTTGCCTCGTGGAAACCCATGCGCGATCATGGCGTGGGCCAACACAGCATGATACAGGTTGAGGTAGAAGGCGAGCTGCTGTTCATGCGAGCCTTCCTCGTGCAACAGCTGCAGATCCACGGCTCTCAGAGCGCTGGCATCGTCCAGAAACGCCAGGACGTGAGTCACCGACAGCTTCTGAGCGTTGTTGAGGATGTGAAGAGCGCGTTGAAGCGTCCGTTTCACGAGTTCCAACGCGCCGGTGACAGTAGTCGGTGGTGCAACCACGCTCTCTTCATCGTCAGCACTTGCTCGGGTCTGCTGGAGTTGTGGGAATAGCGAACGCGAGTTGAGCTCCACCCGATTCGCTGGTCGTAACGCCGAGCTGGCAGCGAAGCAAATGTACATCTCGCCTTGCAGTGACCGGGCGAAGTTGGCTGACGGATCGCAATGCTGCAGGATCCCACGTACCCACGCATCTCGGGCGAAAGCCGTGCCTACACAGAGCACGATCTCCTCCGCGAACGTGCGGATCTGCAGTCCGAAGGCGCCGTCAATCGCCCCGTCCGCTTCTGCTACTGCACACGGCATAGCAACCGCCCGAGCGCCGATGACGCGGGTGCAAGGCACTTGTTTGTCGGGACTGGAGGCGTAGGACCGATAGAACAGCAGCATATCCTTGGTAAGCAGCAGCACTTCTTGACGGAGGAGTGTGGCGGCATAGTAGCGATATACCACGCCCTCGAATACCACGCCCAGGTCCTCACGGTCTCTTCGACTGAGGTTCACGCCGAGGCGTGAAGGCGACAGTGTTGAGCTCGTCGTCCGCGTCTCCTGCAGTCGCGGACGCTTCGTGAGGCTCTTGTACAGCGCAGCTTGTGCTGCGATCAGTCGCCGTTTCTCGCCACTTTGCAGCTCGTCGCTGCCGTCCTCGTCGCCAGCCAACGTGTCGGTATCGCTGGAGTCATCGACCGTCGAGTAGGAAGGCAGGGAAGACGGGGGGAGCGACTCCATTGCCAGTAATTGCAGCTGCTTCGCGACCTGTTGCGCCTCGGAGGAGATGGTACTGTAGCTGCCGATCCGCGAACGGCTATGGAAGCGCAGCTTGGCCAGTTCCGCGGCAGCTTTGCTGGTTCCTTGGCCATACCGAGTCTGTAGTAGCATCCGCAGGGAGTAGCTGCTCACAATGGCAAGACGATGGCGACGAGAACCGCCGGCTTCCTCGCCCTCGTCCGTATCCAGCTCGTCCTTGTCGCTCACAGCGAAGACGTAGAGTACTCGACGGACATCGGAGGCCACATCCACCTCCTCCAGCCAACACAAGAAGGAGAACGAGAGCTGCGAGAGTCTTCGCGCGTTCTCCCTTCTCACAAACGCCTCTTGTTCCTGTGCCAAAGCCGGGTCTTCCTCGGTCAGTGAGCTCGCGTCACTCACATTCGTGCTCATCGTGCTGATCTCCGAGCCCAACAAGCCCAGCAACCCCAGACTTCCCGTCGTCAGGGCTCGCCCGCCAGCTCTGGCCACTGCTCCGCCCTCCTCCTCCTCTTCCCCCTCGACTTCATGGTGCCCATGATGGTTATACTGGACCTCGAAGGAGAAGAGATAAGCCTTATCCCGTTGGCGGTGGCTATCCGAAGGCTCAGCCCCCACGGCCGAAGATCGAACGTCATACGCCACGAGTCTTAGTGGCAGCGAGTCGAAGAAACTCGCGAGGTCCATGGCGTTCAGGCCACTGGGCAGATTGGCGGTCTCCCACCGCGTCAAGTCCACATACATGGTGTGGAAATGGAACGAGTAGGTGGCTCCCATCTCATACCGCTCCGTCCCTAGCGGGGTATGTCGCCGTTTCTCCCGGGCTTCCTCGGACTCCCCGAAGTCGCTTCGGCCTAACGGCGGAGGTGTCTGGCCCTCCGGCGTCTCCACGAACTGGTCCACGGACTGATACAGCGGGAAAGCCACCGCCGGGAGCTCCTCATCGGACCCGCCGGCCCCCGAACTGCCGAAACTGAAGGTCACGGCGCCCACCAATCGTCGGATCAGACCCATGATCACGAGGGCCACACTGCGGGTGAATACGCCAGGTGCAATACGAGCTGGCAGCTCCCCGCCTAGATACACCGTGCCTTGTGGCGGCTGCTTGAAGCGCCCTTGCACTTGGATCCAGAACATGCGGCGCTTCCCGACGAACAGCTCCGAGTAATAGGGATCTTCCGGTTGCGTACGGACCAGGAACAGTGCGTGGCCGACGAATAGCTCCGTCTCGAAGGCAATGGGCGAGCGGGAGTTCATCTCCATCCGCTTAAGTGGCTCGTTCCTAGTGTCGCCGTCTTCGTCCTCCTCGTTTAGCGATGGTTCCGAGCCATTCGTGCGACTGCCGACGTCGCGAACGATGAGGCGGGAGATGAGCTGCCGTGCGCGTCGACGCTGCGCCGTCATCGCCTCGTCCTCCTCCTCCTCGTGATGTGTCGTCTCCGTCTGCTGTGACGCTTGCTCTGGGTCGTCGGCCGCTTCCAGCGCGGGTTCCGGGGCCTCGTCACCCTCGGTGGATGCGTCCCCGTCGTCGTCGCTGGCTGGGGAGGCGCTCCACCGCCATGCACAAGGGGGGACGCTCTTCTCGGACGCCTGGAGCGGCCGCAAGACGCCGCGCAGCCCCGCCAACACGGCGGCGCCGTGCTCCAGCGCCGCGAAGAGCAGCAGCGCGCCCGCCAAGCCGTAGAGCCCCAGCATGTAGTGCACGGCGACGCTCAGCGAGGCCAGCACCGCCAGATCCGGGAGCATGTCCGTTCCGTCCGCCATGAGCGTACGTAGCTCGTCCGCTCGTCCGCTCGACTGGAAGATCGAGTTGCGTTTGCTTTTGCAAAAATGCGTTTTTGGTTTGTGTTTTGCGTGGGGAAGTTGGGGGTGCACGCCTCTTGGTCGCGGTTTTTGCACACGAGAGCGCAAACGCAGATTTTGCAGGCACGTGAGACGGCGAGATGCAAAACGCGCGGAGTTGCAAGCGGCGCGTGCGACTGCCGCCCCCTTCTGTCGTCTTTTCCTCGATCCAAAGCGAGGCGTTATGGAAATTGGCGGCCGAAGAAAGGAAAACGCCACGGATAAATAGGCAGAGAGAGAGGAAGCAGGCTGGCTAAAAGTATCTTGCGTGAAGTATGCCTCTTCAGAATTGGCGGCGAGCCAACCCTTCTCGCGAAAATATTGGAAGCTTGGATTCGGAACGCCAACAGAATCGGATCCTGCAATTCGTGCTGGTGCAATAATAGTGCTCGTCAGAAAATAAGGGACGGAAAAACGTGCCGCTACCTTTGCTCGAACGGTGCCTGGTCACCAGCGTGGGACCTCCATGCGCGTCTGCAGGATCAGAAGGGGCTCGAGCTCGGGCCTGATATGCGGCCGCGGCGACGGCTTGCAGGCTGGTATCGGCGTCTTGCGCTGGCGAGCGACGAGCGGCGCTGGCCATGTTGAAGATGTTGAAGAAGCAGGAGTGGCATCCGTCGGTCGCGGCGCTTCGCAAAGATATCCACGGTAGGCGGTTCAGTTCCGAGAGGATCCCACCCGGAATGACGCCACCAGATCAGCAGAAGCGAGCCAGAAGCCGTCACAGGCGCCTCCGAAGCAGTTGAGATCGGTGGCAGAGCCGATTCGTACTTAGCCGCACGGTCTCGGCCCCTCTCCTGGAAACTTTCGGAATTTTACGTAAACGGGACGTCCGACCAGACAGACTGATAAAACCTCGTCACCCCGTTTTGTCCTCCTCCAGTCGCCCCCACTCGCTATTACGGGTTCCACCGCCCCTCCTCCCTTATTTTGGGCGACCCTCCGACTATTTCCGGTTCCGCGAGTCTGCGCCAGTCCTTCCCGGCGGACATCCATCACTCGCCCCCTCACAGATCGATCGCCGCCCTCCCGAGCCCAAGAGCCCGCCGCCCCATCGCCTCCCAAGCCGCGCCGCTCCGCATGAAGGCCCGCGACGCCGCCTTCGTGGTGGACCACCGTCGCCAGCTCAGCAGCGGCCCGTCGGCCGCCAAGAAGGAGGACGCCAGCAGCAAGAAGCAGCGCGCCGCCACGCTGCATCTCCACCAGAAGACGGCGCTTTTCCAGCAGCAGCACGCGAGCAGCGCCGCTCCCTCGCCTCCCACCGGCGTGGCGGCCATGATGCTGCAGGCGCGCAAGGCCTCGGCATCTGCGAAAGCGCCGCCGTCGACCAAGAAAAGCGCTGGCGCCAAGCAACTGCAGCAATCGCGGGAGCGCGAGCGCAAGGAGAAGCTGGCGAGGAGCTCCGTTCAGACGGCAACCGCGGCCGGCGACATGCAGCAGGACAGCGTCAAGAGCCGCAACCACAAGCTGGTGCTGGCGCCGTCCACGGCCGCGTCGACTGCATCGTATTGCGTGTCCAGTAACTTCCCAAGTTGGGGCAGTAGACAACAGCGGAAGGGCGAGACGCCGGCGATTGCGACGACCGCGACGACTACTGCTCCCGATTCTGCGGTCACCGACCGTCTGCACGAAGAGATCTTGGCGTACACGAGGTACACGAAGGCCACCGTGGAGCGTATGGCTGTCCACATTGAGGAGATGATCGCCAATGTGCGGGAGAGCGTCCTGACGCTATGGCCGCAGTCCAAAGTGGAAACGTTCGGGTCGTACTCCACCGGGATCTGGCTGCCCAGCAGTGACGTGGACCTCGTGATTCTCGACGTCGTGGAGATGAACGACGCGAAGCTGACGGTGAGACACCTCCGTGAACTGGCTAAGGTGCTGGAGACCCAGCCGTGGGTGGACTCGCTGCTGGTACTGGACACGGCCAAGGTGCCTGTGCTGAAGCTCGTGAGTGCCGAGACCTCCGTGCCTATCGACATCACGTTCGAGTCGGCGGCCACTCATAGTGGACTGCTGGCCCGTGACCTCATCAAGCGCTACGCCGACAGCATGCCGGAGTTGTATCCGCTGGCTATCGTGTTCAAGCAGCTACTGCGGGAGCGCGACTTGAACGACGCGTACACGGGCGGCTTGAGCTCGTACTCGGTGGTGCTCATGATCATCCACTTCTCGCAGCTCTGGCGGAACGGCGACCGCTGCTT
Organism: Nothophytophthora sp. Chile5; assembly: GCA_001712635.2. Classification (NCBI taxonomy): domain Eukaryota; phylum Oomycota; class Peronosporomycetes; order Peronosporales; family Peronosporaceae; genus Nothophytophthora; species Nothophytophthora sp. Chile5. Next base: position 15,010 of record MBAC02005465.1, read on the forward strand.
CGAAGCCGCCTCCATCTACGCCTCCGGCTCGCTACCGCCGGCGCCGTCCACCCTTGCGGCGAAGGCGCAGCAGGCCCAGAAGACGGGTCGGATACCAGTCGAGACGTCGCCGACCAAAGCGCCACAGCCGGTTGCTGCTGTTCAGAAGACGGCGACTCCGACCTCGTCCTACGCGGCGGTCCTGGCTCGTCCGAAGGCCGGGAAGCAGCAGAAAGCTGCGGCTACAGACGGAGAGGAGGCTCTCAGTTCACGGGAACCTACTTCGCCGCCGCGGTTCAGCTACGCCGCAGTTGCATCGGGCATTGCTAAGGTGGAGAAGGAGAAGAGCGTGACGAACGCCCCGCCCTCGAGCTATGCCGCAGCGGTGTCGGCGCCGCCAGGATCGTCTTCGAAGGCTAAGGCCGTACCCGCGACACGAAGCGCTCGTCCGCTGGACGCGATCAGCGTGTCCAGCAGCAACGCAGACACGGAGGACTCGAGCTCTTCATGCAGCCACTCGTCCTCGGCTCCGGACAGCGACGACGAGTCGGGCAAGGTGGTGACGCAGCAGCCACAAGAGCCGCGCGTGTCTTTGGGGGAGCACACGCTGCTGCTGCTCGAGTTCTTCGGCATCATCTTCGACTACCGCAAGAACGGACTGTCGGTGCGGGACGGCGGCTACATCTATCGACTCGCGGAGAGCCACCGCGCGCAGCTGGGCAAGCCGGCGCTGGTGATTGAGGACCCCATCCACCCGGATCGCAACGTGAGCGCCAGCAGCTTCGCGTTCTCCAAGGTCGTGGCCGTGTTCGAGGACTCGTACTACGCGCTCAAGTACTTCCGCGCGTCCAAGTTCGCGCCGTCGGCGCTGAGCTGTCTGCTGAGCAGCTCCGGACACACGAGTCACGGCAAGGGCCAGACGGCGGCGGCGGCGGCGGCTGTCGCGGCATAGCGAACGACCGGGCAGAAGCCCCGCAACTGGTGAAGCGAAGTGGAGTCGTCCATGTTGTACCAAGATTTGTGGATTTGAGCAGAAAGTAGGTAGGAATTGTAGTCTAGGAAGAAGCGAGGTAGTAAATTGCAACAACGAGGTCGTTCGAGTAACCTTAGTTCTCAAGCTGCGGCTTCCCAGACGCATATTGGTGGCTCTAGCCTCCTTCAAGGTCTCGCTGCCCGTCGACGCGGTCTAATGTACGGGAGCCGCTTGTCCACGGCGCGCGAAGCCAAAGGCGAACACCACGGCGGACGCGCCGAGCAGCGCGAGGCCGATGGCTTGCTGGTGCTGGTCGAAGAACTCGCTGGCGCGGTCGAGCCACGAGCTGGAGCCGGTCGCCGTGACTGGAGAACTGGAAGAGGAAGCGTCGACCGCTTCGTTGGCCTGCAGCTTCGACTTGCGCGGACTCTTCGTTCGTCGCGGACCCAAGTCTTCAATGTCGCGTTGCGCTGCGTCGACATCCGGCTTGTTCTTCAGCGCCAACTGACCGCAGGCGCCGTCGATGTCCGTGCCGTGGTTCTCGCGGATCGTGGCCTTGAGGTTGTACGGCTCGCGCAAGATGGCGTGGAAGGCGCGGATGGCCTCGGGCTCTGGCGCGTGGAACTGCGCGCCCACATCTGTGGTGTTGTACGGGATCAGGTTCACGTGCACCGAGCGGTTCTGCAGAAGCTGACCCAGCAGATGCGCCGTCTCCAGCGAGTCGTTCACGCCCGCCAACATGCAGTACTCCACCATCACCAAGCGGTTCTCCCTGTTCACATACAAACAGCAACGCAACGGCCACACGTCAATCAACCGCCAGTCGAAAACCCAGTCAAGCAGTCGTCTTGGCCACGTACTTGAGGGCCAGATGGTCGTCGATGGCGGCCATGAGCTTGGGCAGCGGATACGCCGTGGATGTGGGCACGATCTCGGCGCGCATTTCTTGCGTGGGGGCGTGGAGCGACAGCGCGAGACGCACGAGCGGCGCGTCTTGCGACAGCTGGCGGATGCGGTGGATCACGCCCACCGTGGACAGCGTGATGTACTTGGGCGCGAGGCCGAAGACCTTGGTCATGGCGCGGATGGCCTGCAGCACGGCGTCGTAGTTGTTGAGCGGCTCGCCCATGCCCATGAACACCACGTTGCGGATGGGCGCCACGCGGTTGGCGTGCGCCAGTTGCTCCAGAATCTCGCCGCTGCACAGGTCGGCGATGATGCCCAGCGTGCCGGTCGCGCAGAACGTGCAGCCCATCTGACAGCCGACCTGCGAGCTCACGCAGAGCGTGTTGCGGCCCGTGTGGCGCATGATCACGGCCTCGATCTCGTGTCCGTCCTGCAGTCGCAGCAGCAGCTTCACGGTGCCATCTGCCGACCGCTGTTCGGTGCTCACAGTCGTCGTGAAGACCGCGAAGTGCTCGGCCAACAGCGTTCGGAGCGCCTTGGGGATGCCCGGGATGTCGGCGAACGTGTGCGTCGGGTGCTGCGCCAGATGCCGCCAGATCGACAGCGCGTGCAGCTCCTTGAAGCCGTGCTCAAGCAGGAAGCTCGGCAGCGCCGACTGGTCGAACGCCGGCAGCGGAGACAGCGCGCGCTTCTTCACCATGATGGAGAGATTCTCGGCTTTGCTCACTGGTCGTCGACGTCGTTGCCTCCCACCCAGTCGAACATGTTAAACGGGTTGATGATGGTAACGAACTGTATCTGCTAGGTATCAAGTCGACTGCGCTGTTGACTGATAATGTATACGAACGATTTATTGCATGGATTGATGTTCTTGTAAAGAGAGCTTTCACTTTTGCTGAGAGTTATGGAGGCGCGAACAGGTAGCGGCGGCGGAGCTGGCGCCCCGAGGGCCTCGCTGGCGGGCTTCGTGTCCACGTCCGTGCTCACGTCGTCGGATGGGGTGCGTCCTCTTGCCGGTTGGGAGTTGAGTGGTATCAGTGGGGTGTATATCGCTAATCTTGATGTGAATGCGGGCAGCTCTTCGGCGACAACGTGGAGGAAACGCGGATGACAGAAGCGCCGGCGCCGCGCGCGGAAGACGCAGCCGGCTACAAACCGCTGTATGAACAGCTGCAGGAGCTGCGCGAGAAGAAGGACAGCGACTGGAAGGAGAAGAACAACCCCTTCGGTGGGTTCTGGA
>MBAC02005468.1:0-18250 GCA_001712635.2 Nothophytophthora sp. Chile5
TCAACGTGGAGCACGCGTTCGCCCGCAAGTGCATGTTCTACTACGCGCTGTGCTCGCAGATCGTCATCATCGCCGTGTTCCCGACGCTGATCCGCAACGAGAGCTACACGGCCTTCGTGATCCTGGTGTTCCTGCTCACGGCCAGCTACGGCGGCGGCTTCGGCACCATCCCGTGCTTCCTGACCGACATGTTCGGCGCCTTCAACATCGGCGCCATGCACGGCTTCATCCTCACGGCCTGGTCTCTGGGCGGCGTCGCTGGCGGACTGACGTTCAACGCCACGTACAACTCGGCCATCAAGTCGGGCACCACGCCGGACGACGCCTACGTGGACAGCATCTACAAGATCCTCACGGTCGTGTGCGTCACCGGCATCTTCATCTTCCTGGTGCGCACGAACCCTGCCGACCGCTTCGCCAAGGGCTACCACTACAGCCTGTTCGGCAAGCGCGTGATCAGCATCAAGCCCAAGGAGAGCAGCGACAGCAAGGACGACCTGCTGCAGAGCGAGGCGTAAGGCAGCGGGCGGCGCCGGCGATGGCCAGACTCAGTCCCCAAGCCTGCGCGTCTTCGATATGGTAATGTGGCATGTAGCGAACGAAGAGCTACAGAAGTTTAAATATATTCGTTTGGAAACCGAATGCAAAGTGCGCGATCTCGTTAGAGAGTCTATCGTGGCCATTTTGCGATGACGCAAGCAGCCTTGGCGGAGTGCTCTGCAAACGAGCGAACGTGCAAATACAGGATGGCTGGAGACTGGGGGGGCGATGGTGTGTGGCAAATCGTTGATTCCCTCCCTCACTGCACTTTTTCACACGCGCCAACCCCTTCTCTCGTCCTGTAATGCCCTTTCGCTTGGACTGTTTTGCCACAGGTTCAACAGCGAAGCGACATCGCTGCGAAACCAAAAGAAGCAGCCTCTAAAAAGAGGCGAAGACGAGCGCAAATCTCAATCTCGTCGTTGCAAATGTCGGCAGGCAAAGTTGCGGGCTCTTGCATGCGTTAGGATTGATATTTGGAGGTGCAACCACGTGGGAAATATGACACCACTGCCAATATTTCCTAGACACAGGAGATCGATGCATCTGCGACCTTTTGCGAGCTCGCCCATGAACTTGGCTACATTGGGCATGCGGTGCGGTGCTTGGAGCATGTGCATGCAGAAAGACGTTTAACATGAACGGATAGTGATCAGAACCTTGCGTTTCCTGGGATCGCCGATGCGGACCGGTGGAAATGAAGACACGCCCACCGGAAATGACACAGACAAGCCCGCCCCTCTTTCGCGTTGGCAGCGTCTTTCCAGCGCAAGCCAAGGAGCATTGCATGGCATAATAAGCTCATACACGCACAATATGAACGCTTCGGTATCTGCACACGAGGCATGCCACGACACAGTATGTCGTGGCTCCAGTGGAGTTATTTATCACTTTATCTTGCGGTGTGACGGCCTATTATAGCACCATAGTCTGCCTTGACAAGCAGCCTTTTTTTTTGCGGTGTTCATAAAACCAAAACGTGACGTTAAGCACCACAGGTTGCACGCGTAGCGCTTGCGTTTCTTCAGATCGCCAATAATGCCATCTTGTTAAACAAGCCGTGGCGCCTCACACCAAAATGATATTTGGTTACACGACAAAGCCTGCGTGTCATTCAGACCTGGGAGTCCCAGGCATACCACCAGATTTGGTATAAAGAGGCAGCGGTTGGAACGGTTTTGCGCTCGCATTCCACGATAAGGCAGAGTGATTTTAAAGTGTATTGAACTCAAACCAATGTGCGCATGCATTGATTAATTATGTGCCTCCCTCCAGATATTAGAATACACAATAGCATAACATTTTGCATGACCGCCATCAAGTTGATGGCATCGACACGAACGTGATAAATATACCGGTACGTGTATCGTGTCCTGGGTCAGGATCTCCGAAAATGTGGAAAACAATCGGCCGACACGCAAGCTCAAAAGCGACTGAGCTCACCGTCAACCCTTCGCTCCAGCGGAGTCACGAAGTGCCACTCCGATTCGGAGTTCCGAGTCGAACTTCGAGTGGCTTGGTCCGTCCATCATCGTTGCTGTTTGACAAGCAGTGACGCAGTCTGCAGCGAAACTCATACAAAAGCTTGACAAGTCTCACGTCTTCCAGCACGTGTTGCGCTTGAACACTCATTGTATCTTGATCTGGGGTTGGAAAGCTTTCCAGTTTTGGAGGAAATCAGCAAAAATGCAAGGTGCGCTGGCACATTCACTCTACGCTCCATTGCAAGCGACACGCGAGTGCGTGTCAGTCTGTTCTGGATACCCACCGGTCTTAATCCTGTTTACATGTCAACGGAGTCTCTGTTCTCGTTTCGTCCGCACTCTTTTCTCTCTTTTCTCCGGATACGCTTCCATGCCCATCGATACTATTGAAGGGTGGCCATCGATGAACTGGCAGGCACCTTCCGCTTTCGAACAGTGCCTACGCGACCCGGGGGAGGATTTCCTAGGTTGCTGAAGAACGTTAAACTTTCGCGAAAGCATGCAGCTTTGAAAGGGGATCAGACGTATGAACGCACCACAAAATGCAATGGCGGACCAGAGCTTGGCTGGAATACACGTGTAGCTGCCATCAAGACTCCTTCATCCAAGCTCTGTTGGAGTGACGCTATCGCAGCGAGGATATGGCGCGGGACACGCATGACGTGGGATTTGCCGATTAATTTCTAGCACATTTTTAATCTCAGAATAGCGCAGAAAACAGCCCAAAATGCGGTGCCGCACCATGTCACATTCGCAACCGTTTTACGTATTATTGCAGGTACGTTGACACAACTCCGTATCTGTTTACTAAACTGTTTCTCAATCGGCTTTAGAAGGGTATCCATTTCACAAATACTTTGGCTCGTCATTTTCTCGGATTTTACGTAACAAGGCACGTCCTGGGTCGAAATCGCAGAACAAGGTGCTGTCCGCATCCGTGTCATCCGAGGACACGCAAGATAAGTCGCTTCTTCGAGTGACGTCCCGCTTGAACTTGAGCAGCAGACAGTCACCACCTGCACACGTTGAAGTCTCTCGGACGCGACGCGAGAGGAGCAGCACGCTCGAACAATCATGGCTTCCCCATTGCACCGAGCCCAACCTTCTCCGCTGCAAAGCAAAATGCGCGTGGTAAACTACAGTGTTTCACTATACTCCCCTATAATACACTAAAACACGAACTACTCCACTTCGAAATCCGTCGAGCCACCACTGCTCTCTCATTCTCCAATTGGCTCGCTAGCCCGCAAGCCTCCGTCCTCCCAGCCCTCAAGCTCCAGCCAGCGCCAGCCAATCGCCATGGGCGTGGAAGACCCCGCCGCCGTGCCCGCCGCCGCTGCGGAGCCCAAGAAAACGTGTCTTCAGGCCACGCAGGCGCAGATCGCCAAGCATTGGACGGTCCCGCAGAAACACCGCTCGCCCGAGCAGGACGCGGCCGAGGAGTGGCTCGTGACTGCGTATCTGGGCAAAAACCGCTATTTCTCGGTGCCGTGTCTGCGCTTCTCGCGCTGGTACCTCTTCTTCGCGAGCTTCCTGATCCAGTTCTGCATCGGCTCGCTCTACAGTTGGTCCGTCTTCAACAAACCCGTCGACAAGCACGTGTACGACGACGCCGCGGCCGGTCGAGCCGTCAACTCGTTCTACATCGCCGTGGGGATCTTCGGCACCACGACGGCCATCATGGGGCCGTGGATCGAGCGCAATGGCCCACGAGCGGGCGTATTGCTCGGCACGACGTCCTTCCTTGTCGGCAACATCATCGTGGCCATTGGCATCCACTTCAAGGCCATCGCCGCCATCTACATCGGCTATGGCATTTTCTGTGGCTTCGGTATGGGGCTCTGCTACATCTCGCCCGTCTCAGCGCTGCAGAAGTGGTTCCCGGACTACCGCGGTACGGCTGCAGGCTTCGCTGTAGGCGGCTATGGAGCTGGCGCCGTGGTCTGGGCCAAGGTCTACCTGCCGTGCATCAAGGCGGTGGGCCTCTCGTCCACCTTCTTAGTCATCGGCTGCGTCATGGCCTTCACCATGTACGTGTGCGCCATCGTGTTGCGCTCGCCGCACCACGAATTTGTCGTGAGCGGCCTCAACATCCATGGTGAGGCGGTCGAAGAAGCCGACGAGCTCATCCACCGCGGCGAGAAGGTTAGCGTCATGTCGGCGCACGAGTACGAGTCCATCATGACGCCCACGGCTCAAGAGGAGAAGGAGGCGGTGGAGCCCACGACGGCTACCAACTCGCTGGTGCGCAGACTCACGCTCATCGACGCCATCAAAACCATCGACTTCTTCTGCATGTACGTCATGTTCTTCGCCAACCAGATCTACGGCCTCATCGTGCTGTCCAAGCTCTCGAGCATGTGCACGGACATCTTCGACAAGACGGCGGACCAGGCGGCCGACATTGTGTCCATCAACGGCGTGTTCAATTGCTGCGGCCGCCTTGTGTTCCCGCTCGTGTCCGACCTCATCATCCGTAAGTTCAACGTGGAGCACGCCTTCGCTCGCAAGTGTCTCTACTACTACGCGCTGGTCTCTCAAGCGATCATCGTGGGCACGATCCCCACGCTCATGCGCAACAACGAGTACTCGGCCTTCGTGGCCGAGGTGTTCATCCTTACGGCCAGCTATGGCGGCGGCTTCGGTACCATTCCGTGCTTCCTGACCGACATGTTCGGCGCTTTCAACATCGGCGCCATGCACGGCCTCATCCTCACGGCCTGGTCCATTGGTGGCGTCGTGGGCGGCGTCACCTTCAACCACACGTACAGCAGCCAAGTGGCGGACGGCGTATCCATCCACGAGGCCTACATCTACACGGTGAACAAGATCTTCATCATCATCCTGGTCGGGCTCGTCATCCTCTTCTTCGTGCGCACGACGCCGACGGACCGCTTCGAGTCGGGCTACCACTTCAGTATCCTCGGCAAGCGCGTCATTAGCATCAAGGGCAAGCAGGAGCCCAAGAAGGAGGAGCCGCTACTGCAAGCTGCGTAAGAATCTGGCAGCGGAGAATGCGTGGCAGACAGAGGTCCGTGGAGCTGGCTGCTGGGATCGGTTCGTCTTCTTTATAGCATGGTGGAGTGCAAGTGCGAGTGTATGCAGATCCGAAGTAAGTGTTGAATGCATCTCGTTTTAACGACAAAGGCATCGCCTCGTTTATTTGGGTCGTGCGTGGCCATAGTGACCTTGTTCCGGTGGTGCAGCTCTCCTCGAAGATGGCCGTATGGTTGGTGGCGATCCATTTGTGTAGGCAAAGAACTCGGGAGACCCTACGCCAAGCCCCCGCCGACATGCGCCATCGTTTTGGACGGTGTGCGGTCGACGTCCTTGGAACAGTCCAATCCATCTGTCCGCTACTGAAGCTCGACAGAAGCTCGTCTCCAACGAGACTGCAGCTGGCATGTTTCCAGCTGACGACTCCGACGAGCGCACCCCGAAGAAGATCGACATGTGGGGTCACATAGCACCAGGTGAGCTAAAGCACCTCGGAATACCTCATGAGACCGGAGGCGACGAAGACATTTACTGCATGTAGTATCCGAGAACGTTCGGGTCTATTACTGCGTGTCGGTTTGCTGAATATGATGCCGCGCGCAATCTCCAACGCACTACCACCACTACCTCTGCTACATGCATCTTTCCTTCCTCGGTGCGAGTTGCCCGTTCTCCTACTGGCTGGCAACCACGACCACACCCGGCACCTATCGGACGAAACTGAGGCAATATTGCGCGATGCCATCCAGCCGCTCGACGCGAATACTCCTCTTTCCAATAGCGACGGATCTCTGTTGTGCTGCAGCTGCACAAGAAGACGCGATTCCTGACTGCACCGAGGGTCAGTTGACCGAGATCCGAAATGCCACAAACTCGACGCGAAACCTGGAGCTGCTATGCAAGAGACAAACTAGGAACAACGATCCCTTCTCACCTGTTCCGACGACCCAAGACCTGTGCCAACTGCGCTACTGCCGACTGACAGTCCTCAGACGGTGGTACTCGACGCCTTTGCCGACATGTATCATCGATGCGAATGGTGTGCGATCTGACGTCTCCCTGACCAACGAGGACGTGTAGATGCCGCCGCCGCGTCGGGCGAGTTCAGATAGCATGTTTGCCCACCCAGGTGGCGTCACCGTCGACGGTTTGAAGCAGTGTGAACCAACATCCATGCTTCAACTTTGTTACAGTGTCACACGCATAATGTAACACGCGGTAGCAAAGTTTCGGCACTTTACATAACCAGGCATTCCGTTCCGTCCTCTTGCTCTCGAGGTGACTGGAACGCTCCTTCAACCTTGCGTATTCGCGGCACGAGCTGTCGCGTCGGCAGCCCGGGCGGAAGACATTGGCGATCTCGTGCCGTCGAGAGGCAGTGGGGCCGTTGCTCGTGGCTGTTTGTTGAACCTGATCTCCAGACTGTGCTCTTGAGCACATCAAGTGGGGAATTTTCACCATACCACAGTGGCCAATCGCCAGTGTTGGCAGTGCATGTGTTCGTGTTGAACCTTGGGATCTGCACACGTTAAACGCGTTGGAATCCTGCGTCAGTGACGACAGGATGGGTGGGAAACAACAGGCCGGGCCAACTGCCAGGGAGGCCACGATGCAACAGCTGGGTCGAGGCGGCAAGTTCGACGCTGCGAGGGCAAAAGTCTCCCTTGACGAATCGGTCTTACAAACATCAAGTCTATTTCCATGAACCTATTTTTCAGCGACTGTGGATTTGACACTTTGGCCAGATAAGAAACCGCGTCTTTCCACTTTTTATAGAGATCAGACGTCCCGAGCGATTGCTACTGCAAGCTGGATGGCCCATTATAAGCAGCCCTGCTGTGGTAAGATGGCTCCAGCTGTCACCTCACCAGGCAGGTGACGACAATCCCTCCGTTGCTCACCATCCGGCCGTCTATTCCGGAGCAGAGAGCTCATTTCTCCCCGGGAGGAGGGACTTCAGTGCTCTCACTCGTCCAACTCTCTCTCTCTCTTTCATTCCTCGTTCGGCGAGCTGGCGCTCAAGCTCCGCACCGGTCGCAGGTCCCCACTTCCAAACCCGAGTCCAAAGTCCATATTATAGTATCGCTACCTCCAAAGATGGCGCCGAACTACGCGCATAAGCCGTGTCTGCGCAGCGTCCAGGAGAAGATCGCCGGCCATTGGACAGTGCCGCAGAAACGCTGCTCACCTGAACAGTACGATGCTGAGGAGTGGCTCTTCACCGTCTACCTGGGCAAGGACCGCTACTTCTCGGCCCAATGTCTGCGCTTCTCGCGCTGGTACCTCTTCTTCGCGAGCTTCCTGGTCCAGTTCTGCATCGGCTCACTCTACAGTTGGTCCGTCTTCAACAAACCCATCGACAAGTACGTGTACGGCGACGACAGTGCTGGTCGAGCGGTGAACGCCTTCTACATCGCCGTGGGGATCTTCGGCACCACGACGGCCATCATGGGGCCGTGGATCGAGCGCAACGGCCCGAGAGCCGGCGTGGTGCTCGGCACGTCATCCTTCCTTGTCGGCAACATCATCGTGGCTATCGGCTTGTCTTACAAAGCCATCGCCGCCATCTACGTCGGCTACGGCATTTTCTGCGGCTTCGGCATGGGGCTCTGCTACATCGCACCGGTCTCAGCACTGCAGAAGTGGTTCCCCGACTATCGTGGCACAGCTGCTGGCTTCGCGGTGGGCGGCTACGGGGCTGGCGCCGTGGTCTGGGCCAAGGTCTATCGGCCTTGTATTGAAGCGGTGGGACTCTCGACTACCTTCTTAGTCATCGGAGGAGTCATGGCGCTATGTATGTACCTGTGTGCCATCATCCTACGCACTCCACACCTCGAATTCACCGTCGGGGGACTCAACATCCACGGTGAAGTCGTGGAGGAGAACGAGGACGACAAAGCCAGCGTCGCGTCCAAGCACGGATACGAGTCCACTACCTCACAGGGAGAGATGGAGCCCACGCTCACCACCAACGCTCAAGTGCGGAAGCTCACGCTCATCGACGCCATCAAAACCATCGACTTCTTGTTCATGTACATCATGTTCTTCGCCAACCAGATCTACGGCCTTGTCGTGCTGTCCAAGCTCTCGAGCATGTGCACGGACATCTTCGGCAAGACGGCGGACGAAGCGGCCGACATCGTTTCCATCAACGGCGTGTTCAACTGCTGCGGGCGTCTTCTGTTCCCGCTCGTGTCCGACCTCATCACACGGACCTTCGACGTGGAGCACGCGTTCGCCCGCAAGTGCGCGTTCTACCTCGCTCTAGCATCGCAGGTGGCTATTGTGGGGACCACACCAATGCTCATTCGCAACAACGAGTACTCGGCCTTCGTGGCCGAGGTGTTCGTGCTCACGACCAGCTACGGCGGCGGCTTCGGCACCATCCCGGCGTTCCTCACGGACATGTTCGGGGCCTTCAACATCGGCGCCATGCACGGCCTCATCCTCACTGCCTGGTCCATTGGCGGCGTCGTGGGCGGCATCACCTTCAACAACACGTACAGCAGCCAAGTGGCGGACGGCATGTCTATCGGCGACGCGTACATCTCCACGGTGAACAACATCTTCATCATTGTGGTGATCGGTTTCGTGGTGCTCTTCTTCGTGCGCACGACACCGACGGACCGCTTCACGCCGGGCTACCACTTCAGCGTCTGCGGCAAGCGCGTCATCAGCCTGAAGGGCAAGCAGACGCCCGTGAAGAAGGACCCGCTGTTGCAGCTCATCTAGAGCCGCAAGTGATCTTGTTTGTGTGCTGATCCAGTACATGTAGCGAGTGTAGTTGCTTTGCTAATTAATGCATGTTTCTTGCAAATCATCTCACACTATCGACGCCATCTACTACAGCGATAGGTGCACCGAACTCTCCAGCTACGGCAATTACCCGTTCATTTCGTCGCCCACGGGAACGATGAAGGTTGGCAACAAGGTTGCAAAGCGGCGAGCACTATGCGCCGCAGGATGCTGTCTGCCCGCTCCAAGTGTACATGTAACCTGCTTTGGGCATGCTCTGGTTTCGTTTCTCCATGTAGGTATATTGAGCTCAAATTGGCTTATGTACATTGGTGATGTAAACATGTATGTAAACTTGTATGTAAATATGTATGTAAACGATGTGACGGCTGACTTTTACTTTAGCGTAGCCATCCAGTTCATATCATATCGGCTGCAAACAAAATAAAGAATTCATTTCAATACATTATTTCGTCAGAACGAGTTTTCACATTTGGGGTTCGACAAGACTGCAGGTCCCTCGTGCGCACTGAGCATCGCTCAATACGAGGCTGTGGAGCACGAGTTGCCAGCGCGAAGGGCACACACGCGTCCGTGAAGAAGAAACCCCGCCATATCATGCCTCGATTGTGGCGGACGATCCAGGCGCCAGTATTTTCAACACAGTTTGTTTTTCGTTTTGCTGTAATATAAGCTCGAGTGGTTTCTGTTATGCTCATCGGTACCAGGTACCCGCAGAGTGGTGGGTGACATCGACTGGATCGAAGCGCGGGATTTATGCCATCCGACAAGCCACATACCTAGAGCAAAACCCGACTCACTAAGTGTGTGGGAAACGTCGTTGTTGTACGTGTTACCATACTAAAGGAGGGCGACACGGAGCGTAGGAGCCTGGCCTCGGCTGCCTTGGCATTCCTCAATTGGCGAGCAGCAGCACAAGCACTCTTAAGTCCGACTCCTCTTTCCCTGCACCATGGCCAGTCGATTGGCGCGCACGCTGTTTGTACTGCTAGCTACAGCCATGTATTGCGCCGCCAGCCTCCCTGAGTGTAAGTTGATAGATCGCGTCATCATAGAGGGCCTCGCGAACTACGACTTGATCATGACCTACCGTGTGATATGCAACACCACCGGCTACGAGATCTATCCGTTCAAAAAGCCCCCCACGGACACGATGATAGACAAGGTCTGCAATAACTGGTTTTGCCAGCAAGTTCTCCAGACGTTTAGCTCTGCGAAGTCGTTGCCCAAGTGCATCCTCAACATCAATGGAGTGCTGGAGACGGCAGGCCAGCACCTCAAAGATATCTGCGCGGAAGCGTGACCTAGAACGTGTTCATCTACTTTACTTGTCGTTTTCCGTTGTTTACTGTACACTTCCTTGCGATTGAATTTCATTTTCCGTCCGTTTTTGTGCAATATGTTCATTATTTTTTTTTAGATTTGTCTGCTGTATTTTTTAGTCATCAAATGTAGAATACAGATTGCGACCCGAATCTTCGCATGCATCCGGACAAAAATCTAAATCACGCCAGGTACTATCTTCACTGGAGGAGTTGACAGGTGTTATGAACGTGTGTTACATTCGGTTGACGTTGTGTTACATTTGCTGTAACACAACATCAACCGACTGGCGAACAGCGCAACGTCAGACTATAACTTAGCATAACTATGGAGATGGCTTCGTTACGGTTTGACTGTGTTATTATGCACAAAAATACTTTCCTTTGACTGTCTATAGGCTGGTGCGGCATAAAGTGAGGGCTCCGTTAGCACTTCGGCGCCACTCTTGTTTACCGAATGGTGTACGTCGGGTTCCATCCCGAAGGATAACAAGTACATCATTTCCTTGTTACGACGGCGAGCATACGTCTTTGAAGTGCTGCACAGGCGTCTTCTGGATCTTGTTGAGGTCGAGAATGCAGTCGGGCAGGTTCTCTGCTCTGCTAATCGACTCCAGCGCCGATTTGCAGAACCAGTTATTGCATATCGTGTGTTTCAGTGCACCCGTCGGAGGCTCCTGGTATGGGTAGATGACGTAGCCGATGGTGTTGCACAAGTTGATGAAGGTCGCAATTGGACCTTTCGTCTTCACGAGGTTGACCATGGTGGCATAATCGCGAGTTTCACATTGGCGGGGGTCGGCAGTGCAGCACCGCGCGATCGCTGCCAGTATGAGGAGCGGCCGTATTAGACGGATCAACATGCAGTGGGGACAAGAACTGGGCAAAAGCGCTTGTAGTGGTGCTCGCCAATCGAGGATTGTCCTGCCGGACTGGAAGCGTTTATGGTCGACCTGCTTCAGTGCGCATGATGCGAGGTCCAACACGGATGATATATCGACTGGCTGCATTTCATGCGGGCCGTTCCATCAGACCAAGGTACAGCTCGATGGCCAAGATCGCCCACAAGCTGATAAGTAAGCTGAATTAAAAATGCAGCAACCCGAGGATAGTGCACAACATTTCGTGCAGTACGCCACCCAAAACGAAATTATTGGCTCACGCTGTAGACACCACTGACACAGTTGGTGCTTGCTTCACACCTGCACAGTACTGTATCCATATCCTTTGGCCTTTAGACTGTGGCCTCCGATCCAGGTCGTTCGCTGTATCTCGGACTGACTCGCCGGAAACACTTAGCATGTAATATGTAAGCTTACCATTGATAAGCCGCGCACCATTTCCAGACCAAGCACTACCTACGCTGAAGGAGGTTGAGGCTAGCACTTCGAGTCTTCAAGGACATTCTTCAACTGGATCGCAACCTCACAAGCATTTGAGTCCAATTCCTCAGTGCCTGCTCAATGACCAGTCGATTGATGAGGACGCTGCTTATGTCTACGCTGCGCTGCACTGCCAGCAGCCCCTCCAACTGCACTAGCGCCCAGCTCGCCGCCATCGATGGCATCCCGAAAGCGGGTAATACTCCGGCCTATCTCAGCGGGTGCCACTAAACCGGAATCAACATCTACCCGTTCAAAAGCCCCACGAGGTTTGGTGCCGAACACTGTGAGTATGGTAAGTTTGGCCTGCGAATTGGAGATCGGCGCTTCCTCTCTTTGCCGACACTGCCCATGTGCATCCTCAAACATCGACAGCGTGTTGGAGACACCTCGGCCATCTACGGTAGTCGATTATTTACTTTTGTTTACCGTGCACTTCCAGTTTCTCATGGATGGAACACGACGTACACTATTCTGTAAACAAACGCGACGCCATCAAAGTTAACGTAGCACTCCATTTTATAATACATACAACATACCTAAATCCAGTACACTTACTCTGCACTGCTGTCGTTATCAGATGTCCTGCTGTGATGGCTACACAACCAGCGCGTGGGGCTCAATGACGTGGCGCTATCGCGCGTCACTTCGCAGCGTCTCAACGACGCCCAGCCGCTCTGCATACGTTCTTCGAGGTGCGTCTCGAGCTCTTCGTGGCTTGCCAACGCATCCAACAGACTGCGCACGTGCTGGCGCTTCTCCTCACTGAAGACGAGGCACTTGAGTTCGTCCAGCACTTGCTGCGCCTGCGTCGGCTCGCGCGTACGCAGCAGCTCCTCTAATGGCGCGAGCATGAGCTCATTCACTGGGTTCACAGTGGCCAATTCCATGCTTTCCAAAGCGCGGTAGAACGTGCGTAGCTCTTCCCATTGCTGGGGTCCGGCCAGGCCACTGGCTTCCCCGACGCTCAAGCCATTGGACAGGATGGCTCGAGCCTCGAGGAAGAGCATGGTCTCGCGTACGAGCGGCATCACAAGCGATAGTAGGGAGGCTGGGACGCTCACGTCATGCTTGGCGCTCACGCTAGGGCTACAGGAGACAGAGGTGGCTGATCCCTGAAGCCCTGTGGAGCTGTTTTCACACAGGAAGAGCAGAGGGAAGCGGAGCTCCTCGCCTTGCTGTTGGAAGTGCGTGAGTCGGGCGACCCACTGGGCCACGGAGTAGAAGCTCGCGCGTTGATTCAGATCCAATTCCAGCTCCGGAGGTGGCAGGAAGAGCCACAGAGTCGGGGGTAGTGGCTCAAGAGCGGCGTCGTCGTTGTCCTTGACCTCTTCAGCGTCGACGAGGACAGTGACGTCTTGGCTCTGGAGCTTTCGGGGTAGCTCCTCTTTGCTGCTGGCCTCACGCTCGGGCTCCCGTGCTGTTGAGGCGTCCTCCTCTTCGAAGATGGCAGAGAGTTGCCTTGCGACGGCCGAAGTCGTCATCACATCGCGTTGGATCAGCTCCCGCTCGTAAGCTCGGAAGACCTTGTGCTGGAGCACAGCGTCGATGGACAGTCGAAGACTTGGCTCGCGTTGCAGACACTGACGCAGCAGATCCTTCACGCCTTCGTGTGGCACGTAAAGCGTAATGGACTTCTCGAACCGACAGCCGTTAAGCGATCTCCCGTCGACAACTGAAGTGGAGACGCGCTCGAGCACCTCACGGGGCGTCGCACAGCCCTGGAACTCGTCCAATTCTCGACGAGACGCGTACATCTTGAGCAACATCACTCCAAGACTCCAGATATCCAGAGCTGGGGAGGCACGCGTGCTCAATTTGCCTTCCAACGCAAGCGGAGCCAGCTCGGGGGCGATGCACTCCGCCTGCCAGAGCTCCAGCAGCTCCACATCGGGACACGGCACCGTGTGACCAGCTCTGGAGGCGTGTTCTAGGCCCCAGAACTTGATCTGAGCATCCGGAGGACACGCCACAAGGCTGCCCATGTGTAGAGCACCGTGGACGAGGCTGCGAGTGTGGAGCGCTCGTACTGCCGCTACGATTCGAGCGAATTGGCGGATGACCGAGAACTCCTCGGAGACGTCCACTTGGCCACGCACGACATGCTGCAGCGTCGTGCAACTGGGGAGCTCCATCACCAACACACTGCAGTTCACAGTGTCCGCTCCGTTGCCATCCGTTGCTTGCAGTTTGAGCTCGTACTCGAGTGCTTCGTCAAAGAGTCGAGGCGCGAACACTCGCGTGGCCTCGTCGTGGTGTAGACAGGAGAGCGCGTAGCTCTCTCGACCCGCGAGGTCGGCGTCCTGTTCGACGAAGAGCTTGAGCACAAGTCTTGATGGAGCTGGCGACGCGGCAGTCGCGTTTTCTGAGTCGTCGTTGTTTCGAACCCGTCGACAAGCCACGAAGAAGGCCAATGGTGTCTCCTCGACTGTAGTGCTTCGACTGAAGGAATACTGTTGGTTGTTCACGGTCAGTAGTGTCGACGCACCGTCGCTCCGGTTGCCGTTGCACTCGAGAAGAGTCTGCAGCGCCGCTCGAAGTTCTTGTCGAGCGGTCAGTCGACTCGTCGAGAGCTTGGTGGAGCTGGATCTACTGGGAAGTCGATGTACTTCCGATGCAGACTCGTTGCTGCAGTGTCCGCTGTTGGCTCGGGAGTTGCTCGAAGTGACGGTCTGCATGGCGCTTTCTGGTGACGTCAAGTTGATATAGCCGGCATCCGCTGGCGTCGAGGTCTCCTCCTGATCCTGGCTCGAGCTCTCTCCAGTCGGGGTGATGGCGATGGCGATGCAGTGGCTGTTGTTGCCAGTGGTCTCCGTATGCTGGCGACTCGACACGCCACTTCGAGAGAGTTCGCTCTCGACATCCGTAGAGGCTTCGGATCGATCTCGCGCCAGCTTGGAGAACGGTGGAGGCAGATCCAGAATGTCGTCGGAGTGCCGCTTGGTCTCCCGCATCCGGCGGCGGTTGCGCACCACAAAGGCGAAGACGATGGCCATGGCCAACGCGGCAGGTACTGTGATAGAGAGCACGCCCATCAATACAGCGTCCGAGTTGTCGTCTCCACGGTTGAGAGTAGCAGTGTTGCTGCTGCCTTCGTCAGTCGAAGGCGCCTGGGTCGTGACGTCCGCTGACGTATCGCCGGCGGCCTTCGCTGTGCCCACAATGCCACTTCGTTCTTCTTGATGAGAGGAATCGGCTGTGATCGTAGCGTCATCGATGAGCAGCACCTTGGCGTCGAGCCAAGTCGCGAGCTGTTTCTTATGGGCGACGGTCTCAGTGGATAGGTCGATGTGGCTGTTACCGCGAAGGTCGATACTGGACACGCCGCTGGGGGTTGAAAAGAGCCAAGTGGGGATTGCGTCCAAGGCGTTGGAGCGGAGATCACTGACAAACCCAAAAGACAGAGGTATAAACGTGAGTTTCCCTGGTTCCTAGGCGGGGGCGGGGTATAAGGCTTGAGAAGCGGACGTACATGGAGGAGAGGGTCGACGCCGAGATGGCTGAGCCGTCGGCCAATACCAGGGAGATGTTCTTCAGCCCGCAGTTCACGAGCGATCTGTTGTGGGAAATGAGGTGAGAACGCTTGCAATGGATAGAGTGGAGTAGGATATACAAAGGTTAGGACGCACATTGTCTGAATGGAAGTCGGGAGCACGAGATGTAGACCCTCACCGGCCACTGGAATACTCTGCAGGTTTCTAGAAAAGGAGCATTGCGTTAGTATTAGGCACCGCCAGCGGAACAAGGTGGAAGTTGATGTGAAACTTACAACACTTGGAGTGCCGAGAGCTCCGCGAAGGCAGTTGGTGCGACGGTCACGGGCAACTCCGGGGTGAATCCTGACGCTGCGGATAGTGAGAACGTCGTGATGGTGGTCGAAGCCAGTGCGTCGAGCTGGGAGAAGGTCGAGGAGAGCTCCAGGTCGGAAGCCGAGGCTGAGACGTACGGCTGACTGTTTACATAGAAACTCCGCACCAGCGTGGGGTCGAACGAGGCGCTGGTGGCAGCGGCTGTGGCTTCATTGGTGACACAGCGTACGGTCCACTTGATTCCAGATTGAGCTGCTAACGCTACACGCTTGCAGGAGAGCGTGCCTGGAGCTGCTGTAGCAGTGGCATTGCTGGAACCGCTCCACAGAAGCAGCGCGACGACGGAAAGCAGCGCGTTCTGGATCAACTGCATCGGGTTGGGCAAGCGTTTATATAGGAGGGGGTACGCGTTGAACGTTGGAGAGGGCTTTCCTTGGTCCCGGAGAAAGGAAGAAGGCAAATGATAAAACGGGAAACGACCCAAACCCAGACTGGAGAGGTCGAGGCATGCGTTGCGGGATTACACGGAGGCTCGAGAGGTCACCCAGCTACTGGTCGGAACTTGAAGGTTGAAGCGAGATGGAGAAGGAGAGGGGACAACAAAATTCCCTTTTCAACGGTCGTCGGGCGTCCGTCCAGTCCAGCTAACCGTTGGCTCCAGACCCAAACGAAGATCGAGGGAAGGACACGCAAGCAGGCAGGGAAAGCGAGCACACAACGCGGGGTTAACTGGAGGGGAGCGAGCGTTACTCTCAATTTCTTCAGTGCAGACTTGGCTGCAGTTCTCGCAACTGACCCTTTGATACCAGTACGCAACAGCGTTGCTCAAGGACGACTGAGGGGGCGAACAGCTCTCTCGCGGAGCTCAGGCAGCGGGAGGCGCTGGATCTTCCAGCGAAGTCTCCGCGAACCACGTGCGGACAATAAGTTCGCAATCCATGCGTACTTAACGTGAGAAAGGCCATCCGCCAGCCTGAAAAGCCGCGTCGTTTCGCGCGCAATGCCGACGGTTGCACGCGCAGGGACCACGCTGCGACGTTTCGACCGAAGAAGGCGCAAGGCAGACTGATATGCGGGCATGCAAGCCTTGGAAGCGTGAATAGCTGAGTGATCAGGAAGCAGAAGCAGCTGAGCTGCGCTCTTTACTGAGAAGGGAGGTCAATACGGAGCGATAAGTGGAGCATTCGTGTGCTAGGAGGATCCACTTGCTGCCAGAGAACTCCTACAATTGGGCGTTGGACACTCAAACGGGTGCGAGCCTAGTGCCGATAGGGAATGGCCCAGTCGCTGAGCTCGAACTCATGCGTTCGCTTCGCTGCCTTGGTCCGCCCTCTGATCAGCTTCGTGGCAGTGCTAGGAGCTGATCTACGACGCCACTGCGTCGTTTCCTTCCATAGATCCGAGCACGGGCCTGCAACGCGAATGCGTGCGATGCTCTGCGCTTCCCACAGGGTTGTCGAGGCGACTACTGGAAGGACTCAGCCTCGTCTTAGCCTGCGTTCTTTCCATAGATGCCAGAACACGGAACCAAATGCGGCAATGAGGTCAATCCCTGACCGAGCAAACACGAGCAAGTGAATCATCGTATGAGTTTCATTCTCTGCATCCAATCGCCTGTGCGTTGCGGTCTACTGCGACTGTATTGCAGCCACAACGAGCACTGACGGGAGCGTGCAGCAAGCCCATCCTGCCTCTCTCTTCCTTCTCCAACTGTGCGCTTGCCTCTTCGCGTTCACTGGTAGCTCGGACGCGAGTCCAGATGGAGGTAGCGTCGTCCCCTTCGGTTGGGAAATTGCTTACACCGCACCCTGGCGGAACATGGCAGCCGCCACGCTCATGAAGGCCGTGATGTTGACGCCCACGTGGAGGTCGCCCGCCACGTTGAAGTCCTCCGCCGTCTCAGCCACGCGGTCGTGCAGAGCATACATATAGTCTATCCAATACCACCCAACACAGCCACATTAGTCCCCTCAAAAACCATAAGGTATGGATCATAACCCATCGTAGCTCTTCGAGGGAAAACGCACCTTTGACGATCGTGTCCAGCTGCTCATCGGTGAGCTGGTGGGTAGCGCCCAGGCTCTTCGTCACGAGCGCGAAGGAGCCGCCGTTGGACGCCTTGTTAGGACCGAAGGCCAAGCCGTGCTGCTTGATGAGGCCAATGGCCTCGTCCGTGCACGGGAAGTTGGCGCCCTCGAAGATGCCCTTGCAGCCGTTCTTGACCAGCATCCGGACGGCGTCGGCGTCCACGTCGTTCTGGATGGCGCACGGGAACGCGTAGTCGCACGGCGTCTCCCACACGCTGCCCTCCTCGGCCGGGTGATACATGGCCGTGGTGGACGACATGATGTAGGCGCCAAGGCGAGCGTTCCGCTCCTCCTTGATGCGCGTGAGCTCCTCCAGACTCTTCTTGTTGAAGCCCTCGCCCTCAATCACGTAGCCGAAGTTGTCGCTCATGCCGATGGGGATGGCGCCTAGATCCAGCAGCTTCTGCGCCACGCTGAGCGCCACAGTGCCGCTGCCCGAGATCAAGCAGCGCTTGCCCTTGAGCTCCTCACCGCGCGCCTCCAGCACGCGGTTCGCAAAGTGCGCCACGCCGAAGCCCGTGACCTGCGGGTAGTGGTAGGCGCCGCCGCTCAGGATGCCCTCGGTGCCGCCCGGGTGCAGCTGACGCAGACGCTTGTACTGGCCGAACATGTAGCCGATCTCCTGCGGGCCCACGCCCACGCCGGCCGTGGGGATGTCCGTGTGCGGGCCGATGTAGTTGGCCAGCTCCGTCATGAACGACTGGCAGAAGCGCATGACCTCCGACTCGCTCTTGTCCACGGGGTTAAAGTCCGAGCCACCGTGCGCGCTGCCGTACGGACCGGCCAGCGCGTTGCGGAAAATGGTCTCGAAGCCCAGGAACTTGGCCGTGCCGTGCGTCGTGTCCGGGTGGAAGCGCAGGCCGCCCATGTACG
>MBAC02005472.1:0-35635 GCA_001712635.2 Nothophytophthora sp. Chile5
ACCTGAGCTCAAACCAAGTGAACGACATCATGGGCTACCTCGCCGTGTGCGTGACTCTGGTGCTCTACAGTTCGCCATTCCTGAAGATCAAGGAGGTCGTCAAGTACAAAACGGGGGTGTTCATCCCGATCCACATGGTCATCGCGGGCACTTTCAACAACGCCATGTGGCTCACCTACGCGCCGATGGCGGGTCTGTGGTTCCTCTTCGTCACCAATGTCGTCTGCGCCACGCTTGGCGTCACCCAGCTAGCGGTCTACATGATCTATCATCCAAGCAAGCACCCGCTGGGCGCCGGAGTCACAATTGAAGACCTGTTGGAAAAGGAGGAGGAGTATGACAACGCTCGAATCTCCATCGCAATCGATCGGCCGTCGAGCGCAAGTCTCGCATCAACCAGCAAGGTGGTGCCCCCGAGCCCCGTCTATCAGGTCATGCCGTCACCATTGGCCCCGCTGCATCCGTAGCTGTACAGTACCGATGCGTCAGCCTATCACGCTTCGTGAACTCGCCGCACACGCCGACTCCCCCATACATATCCAGAACGAAAAGTCATTGCTGCTTGCGTTCGGTGGTCGCCGCGTGCACCGGTTCATGAGGTGCGGATCCCAAGCATAGGTAATAGAGCAGGTAAGCGTAGGTGCGTCTTGCAGGCGCTTAACAATGGACATTTTACCTTCGAAAGCGACACAGACGCTATTGCATTGGTACATGCATGCAATCCTCGGCATGCTACAACCCAGTGTGTGGTACAAGACGAACACAGACAGCACCGCAGCGGCGATTGTCGCACCGTACCGCCCGTTCATCTTGTCGACCTGCTTTTGCTCCATCCTGCTGCATCATGGGTGCATTCGGGTCGTAGGCAACCAAATCCCCCACAAGTCTAAAGAGCCCAGCGCCATAAGAACGCTCGCGGTGCTGGCGAATGCCGCGGGGTTGAAATTCACCTCTTGCTGCATCCAATCCGTCGGATTACGCGTCGAGCGGTGTATCGGTTTCGCTTCTCGACGACTCTTGATTGGTCCGCAGACGTCGCCCCATCCGTTCATTGCAACGCTTATCTAAGTACTTGGGTGATGAGTGTTGGATTGTCCAAGCTCGGCAATTCGGACAGTGTACTGATTTACGCAACCCCTTGCTTTCTATTGACCGTGATTGATCATAGAGTATACGCTCTCCGTTAGTTGCGTTGCGTATACTAAATTGCTACAATACGTAAACTAAAATACAAAAATTGGTCTTCGGTTATGTTTCCCGGTCAATACTGCATCTGCCCAAGCTCCCGGTTGGGTCCAATCGCAACGTGGCTTTGCACTTCTTCTTCAAACACACAGCTATGCTCACTATTTCTTGGAACTGTCGCATCCACTTGCCACTTTGCCTCGCACCCCCGCACTCCATTTCCGAATCGGACGGATCGTGGGCGGGCCGATTTCATTGCTGGGTTTCCATGCCTCGCCGCTCCCTCGTCTCACTCGCGCATCGTTGCCCTAGCTCTCTCCGTCGTCCAATCCCAAGCCAAGAATGGTGAACGCTGTAGTGGAGACGCTGTTCCGCGTGCTGGCCTCCATCACGTCCATTGGCGTGACGCTGAGCATGACGCCGTCCATGTACCGCATCTACCGCAACAAGGACACGGGCATCGCGTCGGTGCTGCCACTGGTCTGCATGCTGGCCAACGCCCACGTCTGGATGATGGACGGCGCCATCGTGCACAACTGGTTCCCCATGTTCGCCACCTTCCTCACGTCCGACGTGATCGCCATCATCTACATCAGCATCTACGTGTGCTACACACCCGAGCGCAAGAAGACGCTGCAGCGGATTGCCATCGGCGTTGGCATTCTCGCTCTTATCAGCGTGTACGCGATTCTGGGCGGCTTGGGGCTCACGAACCAATCGAACGATGGAGTGGACATGACGCTGGGCATCCTCGGCGTTATTGCTGGCCTCAGTATGTTCAGCTCGCCCTTCGAGCGCATGAAGAAGGTTCTTCATTACAAGTGCGCGGCGTTCATTCCGATCCCGCTGGTGGCCGCCGGTGCGCTCAACAACGTCATGTGGATCGTGTATTGCCCCATGATCAAAAGCTGGTTCCTCTTCGGAGGCAACGCCATGTGTTTGCTGGTCAGCGCCGTCAACTTGGCCATGTACGCCATCTACAACCCCAAGACCCACCCGCTTCGCCTCGAGGAGGGCGACGAGCCCCTTGCAGCCGATGACAACCTCACGGAACTGGAAAAGATGTCCGTATCCGTGGTGCTTTCGCCAATGCCAGCAACTGACAGCCGCCGCAAGAGCAAACACGACCCGCAAAGTCCAGCATACAATGCAGTGCGCTCGCCGCTGACTGGGCTGCAAACCGATGTCGGCAGTCAAGTCTAAGACATTGTCTGGGAAAGATATGGTTTCCATCTTCACTTTGGATGCGTCTCGTGTTAATTCATCTCGCTGATGGCAGAACGCAGCGCCCGCACTACGAGCACAACGAGCATCTTGAAATCCGTCTATAAGAGGACATCTACACTAATACTGCAGACCCCTCGGGTCCCCGATCTTTCAGTGTTTCTGTGCTGCGTGATGCCGTGCGACTACAGCGAGGGCTGTGCTTCAAGGTGATCTGAGCCGGGCCAGAACTTGCATTTGAAAGTGGTTGAACCTGGATGATCTCGCACTCCGTTTACAACACGTTATATTTCTGGATTAAGCTGAGAGGTGCGCACAGCCATCTTGTCGGATGGGAGGGGTGGCTCGTTCCTAGTTGGCACAACGCAAACTACGATCTGGCTTGGTTCACCACACGTGATCTCAGTGGCTTCCGTGGCTGTGAAAGGGCAGATTCATGGAGTGCGCTGAGAGGAAACTCGGTGTGCGCTTGGTAGAGAAGGCCACCGCGTTATCCTCAGCGGTTTGCTTCATGCTGACCTCGGTGGCCGCGTCCCACTGCAAGAATTTCTGGATGACCTCTGGCATTTCGTGTTGGTGTGGTAGACCGTGAACACCCATTTCCTCGTACAGCAAGCGCGAATCCACGCGGTCGCGGCCGTGTCGCAACATGCAGCGCGACAGTCCTTCAGCAAAGATCTCACCCGTGTCGGGGCACTTGAACTGCGCCAGCAGGAAGAGCCAGTCATCGTCCCAATAGACGTTGCGCGTGTGCACCTCGTAGCGCTGGTACAGCTTGATGTCCTTGAAGTGGCGGATGCCCTGGGAACCAAACACGAAGTACCAGCGGTTCCTCACGCACGCGTGCAAGATGCCTTGCGCACCGCAGCCGTACCAAATCGCGAGCTCCATGTTGCGGAAGTACGCATTTTCGGGTAGGGTGCCCGTGAAATTGCAGTCCTTCAGCGATGCGCGCGACTTCCAGATACCCGGGTAGCGCAGCAGCGCGCCAGGCTCCTGCGGCGTCAGCTTGCGGCGCAGGATGCCCGCCCCCATGTGCCACAGAATGCGCGGGATCATCTTGCAGCTCGAGCTTGCCTGCACCCGGGAGATTTGCACGTGGCCTCACGACGGTCGCGGGGCTTAGCCGCTTGTTGGCGTGTGAGTGTTCCAACGTCATCATCTGTCAGTGAGTCGCGATGTGGCGAACAGGCAAATCTTTGAGTAGATGTTTAGAACATTATCAGGTCGAAAAAATGTTGTATTACACATTTTCGTATCGAATTTTGTAAGGAGACCATTGGAATATTGTTGAAACCCGAAAGAATCAGCAAATGTTAAAGTATGATTTGGCGGTTCTAAAATGCTGGCACATGTCGCAAAAGCCGGAAGTCCAAAGATTGTGCCACACAAAATGAGGATGCTCTTTATGTGGATTACACAATATTTATTTAAACCTCGCTTTGATCAAGGTTTTACCAGGCGACGAGAAGTTGAAGTACCGACCATCACTCCTCTTTCCTCCCGCGCCGAAAAGCGCGCAGTCCGCATTTTGCGCGCGCGAGAAGAAAGAGACCAAGACGATCGTGATGCTGGACGTGACGACATGCCAAGAGCGTGGAGACCTCGTGGAGGACGCAGCACCTGGTGTGCAGAAGACGAAGCCGTTGATGCCACTGTCCCTGCGTTTGTTAGTCGAGCAGCGTGGTAAACTGAAGAGTGCTGCTCGTCTGGAAAGCACCTGCGCCTCACATAGTGTATTTATTGGCGCTGTAGAGTGGCCAAGAAGGAGAAAATCCTGCAGTTGGAGGTATCTAATCTCGAGGGACGCCTTCGCCAGCGCACCAAACTTCTCTGCGGTTTGCGAGAGAACTACGAATGCTTGCTCACGACGAACGGCCATCTTCAGTACGTTACTTATCCTGTCACATTTGTAGTGCGAGAAGGGATGAAGACAGCACGTAACTAAGAACGTGCTGCTTGACTGTGTATTCGACAGGGAGCGAAACCGTTTGCGACAGGAGAAGCTGCTGTCCCTGCGGACGCAGCTAGAGGTGAATCAGCAGTACAGGGAAATCGACAAGCCCCGAGTCTCTGACAAGATGGGAATGAACGACCTTCACGCGAGCGCAGACAAGTGCAACCTACTGAAAGACATTTTAACAGCCCTCGCGGAGAAGCACACGTTATTGGAGCAAAGTTGTATGACTTTGGAAGAGCAAACCGCGCAAAAGGTGCAATCCATTGGATTGAAGAAGGAGCGCGTAAATGAAGGTATGCTGCCGGAAAACCCTGTAAACACACCTTTGTTGATCCAACCAACGCACTCACGTTATGTTGTCGCAGTTCGAGAAACGGTTCTCCTTCAACAAGAAGAAACTAATTCGTTCCGATGGACCTACGACGTACGTGCGGTTCGTCTGGGTGGAAGTTCGTCTCCCCTTGTAGACACAATGTGCTGATGTTGGATTACGCAGATGGACCAAGCCAAGCTCGTCGCAGCGGAGAAGAATTTGAGTCTTGTTAGCCAGGACGCTCAACGGGAGACGAAGCTTTTGTGTGATACAGAAAGCTCGCTGCAAACTGAGAAAGCGACAAGTGAAGATCTCCGGACGGTGAGGGATCATGCTTGCTTGCACTCTTTTTAATAGTCTTCTAACCATTGCACGAAATGCTTGCCAGATCCTGGGTACTTATCAAGGAATGGCTCAGGAAGAGCGCCGACAACTAGCAATTGCCAATGATAGCGCAAAACGGTTTGACTAACATTTTGATGGAGGTCATCAACATCAACACGGGCTAACGAATTCACTTTTTTTCGCAGTGAGCAACAAGAATTGAGAATGCTGCTCGAAAGTCATGGAGTACGAATCTGTGAACCTGCTTGCGTGGGCTGTTCGCCATCTGCAGATATTGACGCCGCTCTCTTCATAAAAAAGCAGACCACCTGCATTGCGGACGAGGAAATCCAACAATTGTTGAGCGAGCGCAAGTCAAGATTGCAGCAACTCAACGTACGCACACTTGCTTGCTGAACCGGTATCGTACTCATAGCAAAGAACTCACGTCATTTACACGCGTCAGGAGGAAGTGGTGGCAACCAAGTACATCAAACGAGAGTTTGCTCTCCGGAAAAAGCAAGAAAGCGATATCCTGGCAATTACCAAATCGAGCATCAAGGTATTGCTGATGGTCGTGTTTTGGCTGTAGTTACGATGACTAACGTGTGTGGTGGATGCGCTTTTCAGGCAAAAGAAGAGCAGTTGGCTTGGCTGGAGCGCCAACGCGTGCATCTCTTGAGCGAACAAACGGAGATGGTGAATGTCCATGCAACAGACAAATCTGGTATGTACTGCGTGCAGATGGATGCATTGTCGGCTTACCATCTTAATCTAATATTTCGTGTCAGCCTATCGAGAATTCGTCGCTGCGCACAAAAAGGATATGGCATCTCTCGATGCCCAGATCAAGACCGCAACAAAGCAAGTGAAAACGGCGCAACGCGCCATTTCAGCGCGTGATAAGAAGGTGATCGCTGCCAACAAAGTCATTGCCGAGAAAACAATGCTGCTAGCGCGGCGACACGAGGAGATGGACGCTAAGAAGAAACGACTTGCACGCTCCGAAGCCACGCGACAGCTCTTAGACTCAGAGCGTATGGGAATCCAGGAGGCGTTAGAGCAGGAAACACGCCGCCGGGAGCATATTCAACAGGCGGAAAGCACATTGGAGATGACGGCTGAGGAGCTACTTTCAGCATGCTCGACAATGGACTCCGATATTCGTCGGGCAGAAGAAACGCTGGCGACGATGGAGAAGGACGCATCGATGGCCGAAACCGCGGTGAAAAACCGCGTTGACGAAATTCGCGATAAATTCCTGGACGTGTTTGTGCTCGACGATTGCGACAACCTTCTCGAGCTGCTGAGCACGAAAGTAAGTGCAGTGATCGACAGATGCCGTGAACGCCCTTGTTGATGCTGTATTCTACCCGAAGAACTAATAATGTGATGCCACGTGCAGTTTCAAGGCTTGGCACAACAAGAGACCGATCAATTTGAAGAGTATGCGGCAGCATTCACCATCAGAGCCAACTCGGTAAGCTATGCTTCGAATCGCAGTGATTCACGATCATTCCGCTGCGCTAATGCTGTGTGTACATTGTTTGTACCAGTTGAAGCAGCGATACAATGATCTGTCAGTCAGCATGCGTGCAAAACACGACAAGATCCTGCGGCAAAAGGTATGAGGCTGCTATTATCTCAATATCGATCTTGCGTCTGACGATGTGTGGTTCAGGAGCTGCACTACCATGTGAAAGTGGAAGCGTTGAGGGCCCGAAAGGCTGAGAAGCGGGCAAGAACCAAGATCCCTTTGCTGAAGGAGGTTTCCGCTTCCAACTGCCGCATTGATGGAAAACCCGTGGAGGTATCGAGCCAGCAAATCGCCGCGCCAGGAACAAATTTGGAGCCTGAAGTCGACAGCGATAGAGAGAACGCGTTTCAAAACCAAGAGCACGAGGCGGAGAATAATCCGCCATGGCTAAGTCGTCAAACCAACGAAAATGTCGACGACAAGGTACTGTGGCTGTGAATCATTAGTGGTATATAAACTGTAAACTGCATGCAGCATGTGCCTTACGGACAAACTGGAAATTCACAGAGTCAAGCTGCCAAGCAGTGTCCGTCCGCGCCATCCAAGCCAAAGAAGTCTCAACGGAGAATGCAAGCTCTCAACTCTACCCGGCCTCGAATTGCTGGTCCATTGGCGCTGGAGCCACACGAAAAGCCCACGCAAACAGGAAACGAGAAGCTGAACTTCCAAGACGGTGCAGCGATACCAGCAGCAGAAGCGATTCCAGCCGGACCCCCAGCACTTCCCGAGCAATCGCCTAGAAATGGTGCTTCTGACGTAAAGCGGCGACCTCGACTCCAAAGACGCAAAGCAGCGCAGAAAGGTGGCAATGCAGTCAAGACTACGAGGAACCCCCAGCTGGATGCAGCAGCAACAAGCCCCGCATCGAAGATGCCAGGTCGCAAGGGAACCATAAGTGGAAGTAATCCGACCCCGTCGGAAGTGTCAGCTCTTGTTGGGAGCGCATGCGGAAGCGACTCTGCCACCTCAATCCTGGGCAATGGAGTTCCGCCGGTGCATAGCAGACCCACGACAAACCCCGCGACAGCTGCTGAGCCTACGACAGCAGTGTTGCAGTGCAATCCTGCGATCTCAGCGGGGTTCGCTGCGAGCCACACTGTAACGGCGAAGGGCGTTGCCAAGACAAGAGCGAAAAAGGTATGTTCGTGGAGCCACCTCGCTGGCTAGCATCGAAATCATCGACATTTAACATGTTTGAGCAGGTGGATCAACCCGTCAAAGGCTCTACCAAGCGCACCGCTGCAAAAGTGCCGCACCGTCAATCTCGACTGTCCAAGACGATCAAAGTTAGCCGCATATCAATTGCGCGCTCGCAAGGAGGAGGCCACTCCGTCGATTGGTCCGCCGCCGACTCCTTTTCGTTCGATTAAGCTTACCCGTGATGCCTTCTGCATTCATTCATTTCCAGCGAAGAAGGACCGAGTTTCACGATTGCATCAAGCATGGAAAGCGTTTCACGACGGCCGCATGAGACTGAGGAGCTGTGTTCACTTTTCGCGGCCTGTGTTGTGAGTGCAGACCAGTCGAGAGTAACGTGCCGTGAATGAGACGCATCAACGCCATGTCACACAGCTCAGCACAGCGCGAAGCTTGAGCAACACGAATGCACGAATGCTTTCGCTTTGCACGCTGCCGAAGAGGCCCCGAGCATCGGTCTGCTACACACAACATATTGTTGCAATCATGCATGTGCGGAGCACTCATCAGCCAACTGTGCAGAAGGGCATTTAAGGCACCCACCGCCAGGCCGGTGCCAATCTTCGCCAGTCTTGATGGCTGAGGGCTTCAACCTGATCCCACACAGCTTGTGCGACAACTTCGCCTCTCAGACCGCTGGCACGTCACTCGCGTCAGCGTCGTTCGCTCCCCACCCTTATCAACCAATCAAATCGCCGTTTGGTCCTCATGATGACGCGCCGTTTACGTAAGGTAGGACGCGTCGGTTTGGTGATGATGCACCAATGTGCGTTATTCACGTACACTTCCGTAACGAACGCTCTATTTCCGGAAAATACGGATGACTGGTTGAAGGAAAACGAGGGGCGGAGGAGCGTTCGCTAACGCACTTGAGAACTTCCGCCATCGGCTCAGCACCAGTTCCACCACCTCTCTCCGTTCCATCATGCTCGCGTCCGCTCTCCGTTCCGCCTCGCGCCCGCTCCCCCTTAGCGGCGCCGCGTCCGCGACCGCCATGGTGTCCGCTCTGGGCCTGGCCAGCTTCTCGGCCGCCTCGTCGCACAACGCCGGCGAGGAGCCCAAGGTGGCGCTGAGCCCCAAGGAGTTCCGGTCCTTCCGGGTGAGCAAGGTGGAGACCGTGACCCACGACACCAAGCGGCTGGTGTTCGACCTGCCCAGCAAGGAGCACGAGATGGGCATCACGGTGGCCAGCTGCCTCATGGCCAAGGCCGACGTGGACGGCAAGACCGTGGTGCACCCGTACACGCCGACCAACACGAACGCCGAGAAGGGCGAGCTGGAGCTGGTGGTGAAGGGCTACCCGAAGGGCAAGCTCAGCAAGCACATTGTGAACCTGGCGGTGGGCGACGAGCTGGAGATGAAGGGGCCGTTCGTGAAGTTCGAGTACAAGCCCAACCAGTACAAGGCCATGGGCTTCATCTGCGGCGGCTCGGGCCTCACCCCGGCGCTGCAGGTGGCCAAGGAGATCTGCCGCAACCCGGACGACAACACGCAGGTGGTGCTGGTCTTCTGCAACCAGTCGGAGCGCGACATCATGCTGCGCGACGAGCTGGACGCGCTGCAGTACATGTACCCGCAGTTCCAGGTGCACTACGTGGTGGACAAGGCGGCGCCCGGCTGGGAGGGCCGCACGGGGTACGTGACCAAGGAGCTGATCCAGGAGCTGCTGCCGGCCGCCGCGGACCAGAACTTCATCGGCGTGTGCGGCCCGCCGCCCATGATGGACGCCATCTCGGGCAACAAGGCGCCGGACCGCAGCCAGGGCGAACTTAAGGGCCTGCTGAAGGAGCTGGGGTACACGAGCAGCCAGGTGTTTAAGTTTTAAGCGGGCTTGGGCGTTAGGTGCGCGGCAGCGACTGTGCTAAAGCTTCGCATGTTCACTCGAGGAAGATAATACAATGAGGAGCAACCACTTTGCACTGTTCCGTTTGCTGAGCGCTGTTTTGCAGTTGCAATTTCGCAGTTGCAAGTGCACAGATTTGTTTAACAGTTTGCGAAAAAGCAAAAACATAAACTGCGACTTTCATATAAAAAAAGCAAAACAAACCCGAAGAACGACAGACATCCTCTTTTTCTCCAGCCTCCGCTGGGTTACGCTGCTGCGGCCCAGCGTACCCCGCCAAGGGTACGCCCTCTCCGTCCGCCTCAGACCTCCGAGAGCATCGTGGTCTCCATGTGCCCCGTCTCGTTCATGCAGGCGAGCTGCACGTTGCCCACGCTGTCGATCTCGAAGGCCGTGACCCCACAGTGGTTGTAGCGCATGCGGCCCCACGTGCCGTCCGGGTCCACGCCCAGCGCCTTGCACACGAACCAGCGGATGATGTTGGCGTGGCAGACCACCACGCGGTAGCGGTCGTGGGCGCGGGTCTGCGTGGAGCGCACGCCGAACGTGTTGGCGAAGAGCTGCTGGTCTTCGTCGCTCAGCGCGTTCTCCCGGACCTGCAGGTCTTCCGGGATCAAATGCCGGAACATGGTACGATACGCCGTCTTGAGTCGCGCGCAGTCCGCCACCATGTTGTCCAGCTTCTCCCGAGCCAGCTGCGAGCGATTGCCCTGCGGCAGCGGATTGCCCGGCCACGCCTCGCGGAACAGCTTGTTCTCCCGGAGCTCCACGCAGCCGGAAGGGAAGGCGTCGCCCAGGCGTTGAGCCGTCTCGGCAGCACGACGCACGCCGCTGTGATACACAGGGAACTTCTCGAACCGCTTGAGCACCAGACGCTTGGCCAGATAGTCGTGCAGGAACTTGCCCGTGGCCCGCGCTTGCTGCACGCCCAAGTCCGTCAGAGGCCCGTGGAGGTCCACCGACGGCGTCTGCGAGCTCGCGTAGTGGCCGTGACGCACCAGGAGGATGTGCGTGGTGCGGGAGTGGTCCACAAGCGCCAGATCCGTCGTGGGCTCCACGATGCGGGCCTCGGCGCCCACGGCGATGGCCGTCATCCAGTCCATGAGCACCTGGACGCTGGGCGCGCCCAGCGTCCGCACCGACCCGCTGGCCAGCGTGAGAGCGATGGAGCTGTTGTCCAGGCGCTCCACGGAGGCGCCGCCGATGTCCCACGTGCCCTTGAGCGCGCCGTAGCGCTGCTTGTTGTCGATGGTGTAGTACGAGAGCTCCTGGCCACGGAGCACGAAGATCCGCTGGCAAGAGTAAAAAGCATATTTTCATAATACAGATATCGAGCAAGACGTTAGGAAAAGCTGGCGAGCGATAACCCACTATGCTTTTTTTGTTGCGTGTCGGCATGTCGGTAAAACTTCCGCACGGATCGGATAACACAGCGGCTGCAAGGATAGACCAAATCCGCGCGGATTCGAGCGGATAGGGGGATACGATACGTACACGTACATTCTTCCAGGTGTGCAAACCGGCCTCGCCCTTCTTGGTAAGCTCGCCCTCCATAAGCACATCGGTGGAGAAGATTTGCACATGCGCGTCGTGGATCTTGGCCTCGGAGAACACGTTGCTCAAGTCCGTGACCACGGACGGCCGCATCATGGACGACGGCCGCATCATGGAGGCCATCATGGACGGCCGCGCCGCTGGGGACGGGCCGCGGGACGCGCTGAAGCCGCTGGCCCCGGGGGAATAATGGTCGGTCGACAAGCGCGAGTTGAGCATGTGCGACGGCCGCGTGTGGTCTATCGGGGACGGGATAGGCGACGCCTGCATGGTTTTGCGTTGCGTTGCGTTGCAGTGCTTTGCAAAGCGAAGTGGCTGTGTTGTGTGTTATCCGCGGCGCACACGCAAGAACAGGTAGCTAAACGGCGCGGATAGCGATAGCTAAAACGCGTCGAGAGCTTGTTGGTCGGAAGGAATAGACGAGTGAGTTGAGGGAGTGCCTCGCGCTCCTTTCCCTTTCACTCCTTCTGTTCCTCTCCCCTTCCTGCTCAACTTTCAAGGCAAGACGACGGAGGCAGCCTCTACCAACCCGCTCCTTTCCTTTTCCTGATGCTTTGACCCGCTTTGCAGTTCGAACCCGCCGAAAGGGAACAAGAACGGCGCCAGCCCCAGATGCCGCCAAACTTTAGCCCAACGAGTTCACCCCGCTGGCTCCCCCGCTCCGTTAAACCAGATGTTTTGCATCGTTGGAACAGACCGCAGCCACCACCATTTTGAAACGAGGTTAGACACGCCCTAACCCGATCCAGTCACCAACCAACCTCCGATTTATGATATGTCGGCAGGTATTGACTCTCAAAGCGTGTTGAACCGAAGAGGGAATTGCAAAAGTGATATGAAAAAGCGCGCAACCAACGACGGCACCAGGTTTCCGTGTTGCAAAAGGTATCAGCTTTAAAAGGGCCAGCGAGAACTGCAACCTGACTGATCGATCTACCGACACAGGATTAGCCAACTCTTCCCAGACGGTGGCAGTAGCCACTCTTGGCACTCGCCGCCTCTGTGGTCGACGACCGTCCGACTGGCTTCCCGCAGTCGGTGGCAGGAGCTACTCGCATCGTCTTACTTAACGCCTACTTCTCAACGGCTCATGCCACTCTCCTGCATGTGTCGCATGTATCGGCAGCGCATTGCGTGGCCGCGATGCGCACTTCAAGCCTCGCGCCGCCTCAAGCCCACGCCCTGCCGCCTCAAGCGTGGGATACTGTCTGCAGCTGTGGCTTGTACCGCACCGAAAGCTTTCGCCGCCGTCCATCGACGAGTCGCCGCCGCTCCCGATCCGTTTCAAATCTCAGCCAAGGGGTCAGCTCCGCCGTTCGCGACAGTGGCATAAGCCCAATGCACGTGCGCCTCGGTCCGATGGATGGCACTGGGGCTCTCTCCGGGCAGAGAGGCGCCATCACGGCGGCTTTGACCGGCAGCTGATCGCTCTGGCCTCTCTGGCTTCGGAGGTCGGAGATCGCCACCCGCTCGACTCTGGAACACGGAATGGCCGAAGGCCAGAGCCGCTGACCACTCGAGGGGCTCGGGCCACAAGCTCGTCAATTGACAACTGAGACCATCTGAACCCCTGGCGACGTCGCATTCCGAGCCAAAGTATACGAACGCCAGCAATAAATGGCTCGTGTGTGAGCCCTCCGCGTACCTCGTCGGACTTCGGGTGACGGTGGGTGCGATCTGCCATCCGTCAAGTACTGGCACGGGCCCAACTTCCCTTCGAACGCCGTCCGTCCCCCAGAGGCGGAACCTCCGTCCTTTCGATCCTCATTCCTCTTGTTGCCTGCTCGGACGCAGCACCTCTTCATCCCCCATACACCGGCGCGATGAAGTACAAACGCCAAGACGATATACCCGCCTTCCTGGAAGGCGAAGAAGCGGCGGCGCTGCGCAGTATGAGCGACGCCTTCGTCCAAGAAGCCGTGCACATGTCGCAGCACTACGCGGGTTGTTCCCAACACCCGCAGCTCATCGACGCCAACCGCTGGAAGCGCGTGTCGACCTTCCGAGGCCTCGCAATGTACCGGGAACGACGTCTGCCTTGGAAACGCGGCAGCACTCGCAAGCTGGGCACTCGCCTGGCCGCCAGTGACAGTGACAGTGACGTCGACGGCAACGACCACAGCAAACTGCTGCCGGCCTCATTACTGGTTGGTACGTTCCCGGGCGACCTGGAGTCGGTCATGTTCGGGCTGCAGAGCTCCACCGAAGACGCCACTCGATTGCGAGCCTCCTATATTGGCGACAGCCTCGTGGACGAGCGCGTGCTGGCTTTGCCGTTGGAATCGCCCAGTTTTGAAGACCCACTGCGGTCCTGCACGCTACGCTGGCGTGGACTTCGTGGCGGTGCTTCGAGTAGTTTATTCACGCCACTGGCGGGGGCACGAGCCAAGGAGACGGTGTACATTGAAGCCACGGGACTCACACATCTCAGCACTGGGGAGCGAGTGGGCTACGAACTGCTGCATTCCGTGGACATCGCGGGGTTCCGAGGGGTCAGACGCGGTCGCCCGCAAGCCAAGATCTCCTATTGCTACGTGTATCGCCAGCCCTCTCCAGATGTCATGGAGGTCTTTATGCTGGGCTCCAGCACTCGCGACGGAGTGGTTCTTGGCGGTGCAATGACCAAGATGACCAGCTTGCATCGACTGATCCAGTGTGCCGAGCGGAAGAAGCTCGGGTGGCTGCTGAGTGCCAGTAAGCCCACGCTGTCGCACGCCAAAGCCGGTGGCTGCTGTGCCGAGTGCTTCCGTGCCTTCGGACGATGGCCACGTCGAGCTGAACGGCAATGCAGCGCTTGTGACGAACGCGTTTGTGCCGGTTGTACCGTATACCGCTCCATGCGGTTCGCCCTGCCGTTCCGCCGCAAAGTCTCGCGCACCAAACTGCCGTTCTGCGGTCGTTGCCTGCATCGCGCCGAGGAAACCAGCGCCGTGACGGTCGCTGCCTACGAAGTCATGGAGCTCGGCGACGACCTGGAGCTGGCCACGCCGACGAGTACGGCGTCATTGGTGTCCCTCAAGTGGGCCAGCCAGGGGCTGGACGACTGCAAGAAGGCCGTGTGGCACCCCACAGACGGCTGGCTGGCTGCTGGAGACGAGGACGATCTGTCCATGACCATCCTCGGAGATTAGGACAGTCGAGATGAGCTCCCCGTCGGTAGGGAGCACTTCGTTTGACGCATACAGGTTACCAAATATTAAACGACTATACTATCCTGCTCTTACGTTGCGACCTCCTCACTGAATGCCCGAAGTGCCGAGCAGCGGGTGCTTGTGTGCCTTGTGGAAGTGAGCGCTGGCGTCGTCCATAGCCGCGCAGATGAGCAGCACGAGCGCCATATCCACGCCGATCGCCGTCTCCACGTGGTACTCGTTGCCTCCGAACTTCGCCAGACGGCCACTCGACGGCCGATACACCTTGGCAATGGCTTCTCTGCGGCCGCCACGCCCACGCTCGAGATACAGCACGGCAGCTCGCTGTCTCCACATGCCATGGCAGCCAATCCGGCTCTTGCCGCCTGTGTGCGGGTCCTCGATCTCAGCGAACAGCGGCTCGCCGCGACCCGGCACGAACTTGATTTCCAGCGTCGTGAGCACTCGCGACTGCGGCTGTCGGCGCTTGCCAAGACACACGTTGTAACTGGCGGCGCTGACGTGGTTGCCGGCGGTTAAATGCGCCACGGGGATGCCGTACTCGTCCAACAGCCACTTGGTGCAGCCGTCCGCCGGCTCGCCGTCCACTGCGGGCAATACGCGGAACAGCACGCGACCCGAGTCCACCTCACGCACGGCGAAGCCGTTGATGTCGATCGCGTGCGTCCAGAAGTTGTCGCTAAGTGCGAACGTCGTGACGCGGCGACGACAGAAGCGCGGGTTCACCACGAACGGGAACTTCCACTGCGCCGTGAGCGGCGTGGCCAGGAACTTCTGCGTCGAGAAGGACGCCCCCATGACGAGGAGGAAGCAGCGCGCGGCGACTGTCGAGTTCTAGGTAGAGCAGCGGAGCAATGCGAGACCGACCCAGGCGGGAAGGTGCCTTGAGCTGGCGAGGCGTAAAGGCTGGGAGGTTGGTAATGCCAGCGAGCATCTCCGACGCGGCGACGAACCTTTGAAAAGACATATGCGGCTAGATGTGATATTCGAATGCAATTGCATATTGTATAGATGGTTCTGCGGTTACCTGCGGAAACGAATTGAAGGGAGTTGGGAAGGTTGGCGGATTGAAGGACGGCGTCTGACCGATTGACCACCGAAAGACTGGGAAGGCAGCGAGGCCACATCGCAGTCCACCAGGACAGGGTCGTAGAACGGAAGACACCTCCATCGCTCGGCAAGGAACTGCGCAGTCAGTCAACGTCACAAGTGGGAGGGATTGACTGCCTACCGGCATCTGCCTTGGCGGCAGCAGCGACCCCCATCATCTGCATTGGCTTTGACGTTGAAGTGGCCCGCCTTGCCAGGAAGAGACGCCGTTCGACTGGATGGCATTGGCATGAGAAGAGCTCCTTGTTGCGAATGCCCAATGCCGCGCACTTGTCGCGGTGCAAGACCTGCAGCCACCATGTGCCCACGGTGGAGCCCCACGCTTGAAACCCATGCTAGCGTTACATGTCCTGGTACAGTACGGAGCTGTGAACCAGCCACAGGATAAGAAACCCAGGGAACTGCCACAATGGAGCTCATCTCCTCGCTAGGTAATGGACGACGAAGGACAGCGACGATGGCTGTGAGAACGGTATTTCCACGTAGCGTGGCGGCTCGACGGGCCGAAGCGCCTGGCCACAAATCAGGTGGCAAGTGACGCCACCCACCCGACCTTGCGTCATTCTTGAAGAGGAGCGTAGAGAGAGCGACTGCCACGTCTACCATGCGGTAAACGGTCGCCGCTGGTTCACGGACCGAACTGGACGGAAGCTTCGCACTGGGATAGCGCCCGACGCTGGTTCGCACCAGAGGAGGAACGGCAAACGCTGCATTGACGCACCCAAGTGTCGAGATGCCTGCCTGTGGTAAGCCGCTTCCGATCTTTTCCATTCGCTCACACCCATTACGCATTAGGCTCTTTAAGTTGATATGGTTTTATATTTAATCGGTGGACGTTTCTTGCAGGAAGCTGATTGGAGAAAATGCTCGATCCAGCGACGGCGCGTCACTTTTTTCCTGAGCATACCGGTAAGCGGAACTGAAGCACCGGTTCAATACCGCCGCTGACTCGTGGGCCGGTTCGCCTGTTGCTCCATCGCCTGCCAACCGCCAAACATAAATAACCGCCGGGTGGTTTCGTCGTGTGGCCTTTCACGGAAGAAGATAATGCGCCACGAGGTTATTTTCCGGATTAATTCTCTCGGCGCTGGCCTGGCGCTGTTGGCTGGCGTTCGCTCTCTGGTGTGGGGTTGCAAGGTGCGACGCCACAACCAAGCCGGCCTCCCGCTTAAGTTTCGGCTTGCCGCTAATCGTGCGGCTGGTGGGCGCTGTTTTCGGACCAAACCGCC
Organism: Nothophytophthora sp. Chile5; assembly: GCA_001712635.2. Lineage (NCBI taxonomy): Eukaryota > Oomycota > Peronosporomycetes > Peronosporales > Peronosporaceae > Nothophytophthora > Nothophytophthora sp. Chile5. Next base: position 16,629 of record MBAC02005472.1, read on the forward strand.
AGAAAAGGGGCGGCCGAGGGAGTTGCGCCAGCACCAGCTGCCAGAGCGTAAGTAAAGAATTCGTTGAAACTTTCGCCCCGCCAAAATTTCGGTCGCTGTTTCAATCATGTCGGTTTCGGCTCGCTTCAATCCGACGGCACGACGCCCTTCACTCCCCTTTCACTTGGAGAATGTAAGCTTCCGGCCAAACTCACCCCGTCGTGTTCTCCCCCGAATGAATCACGTGTAACGAGCATCCCGGCGAAATAAACGACAGGCGGTTGAAGACCAGGCGAAGAAAAAAAAAAACTCGGCCGGTTATTTTTGCGGGCCGCAGAATCCGATTTGCGCCAACTCCAGCAAGTCCCTCGAGCGCTGACCCCAAGCAAGCAAGCACCATGGACCGCGACTCCCTTGTGTTCCTCGCCAAGCTGGCCGAGCAGGCCGAGCGGTGCGTTTCTGAATGATGAGTATGGGCTGCTTCCGTTGAGGAGGTCGGGTCGGTGCTGACTTGGGTTGCTACCTGTCCTGTGCGCAGCTACGATGAGATGGTGGACCACATGAAGGCCGTGGCCAACAACCACAACGTGGAGCTGACCGTGGAGGAGCGCAACCTGCTGTCGGTGGCGTACAAGAACGTGATCGGCTCGCGTCGTGCGTCGTGGCGCGTGATCTCGTCCATCGAGAACAAGGGCGACTCGGAGCGCAGCGAGCACATCAAGTCGTACCGCCAGAAGATCGAGGGCGAGCTGGTGGACATTTGCAACGACATCCTGACGATCATCGAGAACAACCTGATCCCGAACTCGTCGAGCGAGGAGGGCAAGGTGTTCTACTACAAGATGAAGGGCGACTACCACCGCTACCTGGCCGAGTTCCAGGTGGACGACGAGCGCAAGGAGTCCTCGGACAAGGCGCTGGAGAGCTACAAGCAGGCGTCCACCATCGCGATGGCCGAGCTGCCGCCCACGCACCCGATCCGGTTGGGCCTGGCGCTGAACTTCTCGGTGTTCTACTACGAGATCCTGAACTCGCCCGACCGCGCGTGCAACCTGGCCAAGCAGGCGTTCGACGACGCCATCGCCGAGCTGGACACGCTCTCGGAGGAGAGCTACAAGGATAGCACGTTGATCATGCAGCTGCTGCGCGACAACCTGACGCTGTGGACGTCGGACCAGGAGCCGGACAACGCCGACGCCAACCAGGGCGACATGAACGTGCAGGATGTGGAGTAGGCGGGCCTGGCGACGAGCGCACGCGCAGCTTCGGGGCGGCCGCAGCCGGCTTGGGCCTCCATCGCCCAAGCTTTGGCTCGTAGGCCTCCCTCCCTCTTCGTGTGTGTGTAGTTGTGTCCCTTAATATTGGTAGGTAGAAACCCCACAAAAATCAGAAACAGCGACAACCCCAGCCAAGCTAAGTCGGCCCCTCCGTTTTGGAAGAGAACAGCGGCATTTTGTGATTGAGAGCGTGGCCATTCGCGTTGGTTTTGAGAAATGCGAGGCGGGTTGAAACAAGCGGTGGCTGCGCGAACCAGGAGGAGGGAAGGCGTATGGACAGCGCCATCTTCTCCTTCTGGTGGTGGCGTGTCGGCGTATGTGTCTGTCTGGCCTGCCGCGGCCTCATCGCTGGCGCTGAACGCCGCGCTGGAGCCGGCGGGCGTCGGAGAAGAAGCGAGCGCGAGGGATTTCATCGCAGGGAAACGAAGGCGCGATCTTCGCTTTCCGTAGAGGGGGGAGGATCGCACATGTCTCACGACACTGGAGGTTGGGAGCGTCCGGGACCAGTTTGAAGTGGGCCACATGGTTTGAGCACGGGAACCGAATTGTCCGGGATTACCGGTACTGCTTCGGTGAAAGTTGACGATGTCAATTGTACAATGTTACAGTGCGGTTACAGTGCGTGCTTCGCGGGTGTTACTGGTGTTACAGTGGTGCCGCCATCTCGGTGCCTCTTCCAACGCGGCCGTTGACAGCGCCTTGTCAGGCGCTCCCCCCGAGATTGAGCGCATGCATCATCGCCGAGTATGACGCGGTAAGAAACAAGAAGCGCGTTGTTGGTTGGCCCACGAGCGCCGCTCCGTCTCCCGGAAACTGAGTTTTGGGATCCTTTGGGGCAGTTGACACCAACGAACCAGAAATTAGATGACGTGTCCACAATCTGGGAACATTTAGCTCGGGAGGACGCTGGACGTGCTAAATTGTCGGCGCTTTCCGTTTCGCTTCAGATCCATAAGACAGACCCACCGATGTCCGCTACCATTACTGCGACCTGCTCTCTGTATTGCATGCTCGTGTCGTGCACGGGACGCTCTCCGGCGATCTGGCGACCTGGGGGTGCCGCGTCAATCGCTATGCCGCGCCTTGGCCGGCGGGCAACACGCCCACTGCCGCCCCCAGTTTCTGTTCTCCCCCGTGTCAAAACTGCAGCAGGATTCCTGATGGCAACTGCAGGAGGACGGGTGAGCGTGAGCGACATGCATCACGATGCAGCGCCGAAGAAGCAGCGCGAGAGACGCGATCAGCTAACAGAACTTCAATTTGACGGGTCGGTCTTGTGCAGTAAATTGCTACCCATATACGCAATAAACTGATGCGACTCCTCCTCGAGAACCTTCGTCGCACCGCAAGACCTCATCGATGTGCATGGAAGCCACGAGCTCTCCGTACGTCTCGTGCATCTGCTTGTCCCTCCTGTCCGTGGTGCTGCCTCATGCGGGGGTGGTCGGGTGGCCAGCCACCGCTTCTCAATCAACGTCACCATACAAGCGAAATGCACATCTATTGATCTCTAACGTTATCTACACGCTCAGCTCCGTTGGCTGCGGAGCTGCTCGCGCCGAGACGGACAGCTCCTCGAAATGCGCTTGGCAGTAGTTCTGCGTGCGCTCATACGCTGGCTTGGAGCAGTCGGCCACTTGGCAGCGCTTGCCACCTCCATGCGCCCAGCAGAAGCCGTTGGAGACCGAGATGGTGTCGCAAGCCTCGAAGGAACACACGGTGCCGCCGCCATGCGACCAGCACACGCCCTTGGACTTGGCGCGGTTGATGCAGTCCGCCACCTTGCATTTGACGGACCCGCCGTGTCTCCAGCAGCGCTTGGCGTGCTTGGCGCGGCTCGTACAGCCCTCCACCGAGCAGAACTTACTGCCTTTCTTGGTTGTCGTGGCAGTGCTCGAGGTCGCCGACATGCTGCGATGGCGCTTGAGCACCGAGCCGTCGCTGATGGACCCGCGTTTCCGAGGCGCCGGGTCGTCCTCCGCGTCGGATCCGGACTCGGACTCGGACTCGGAGGACAGGATGAAGGACAGGGCCGCTTTGTCTGTGACGTCGTCCGGGCGGTTGCCTGTGGCCGCCGAGTTCTCGGAGCTGGGGAGCGGTTCGCGCTTGATCATGGCAGATAGAAGCGACTGGAAGGCGGTCGACGGAATTGGGGAATGACCTCAGTTCGCTCGCTGCCACTTCGTTTGACAGGGCGGCTGAGAGGCGAGGTGAGGCGAGGCGAGGCTGTTCTCTGTCTCGGAACGAGCGGCCGGCGATGACTACAGTGGCAGTCGCCTTCGCTTCCTTCCTTCCTTTTCGACCTGCAAAGACACGTCGAGCAGCTTTTCTTCGCCTTGTGTGGCGCGTCGGAAGCCGCCGCCTGCCAGATCGGGAAGTGACACGAGGGCGACTGACCGCTCGCTTGTCGACCCGCTTGAGATGAGAGTCTTGCCGACGCACCGAAAAGCCTCGCGGATGGCTGGACACGTAGCGTAAACCCGCCTGCGAGTCCACCTGTTGGGTTCGGAGATGTGCGTTCATCCCCCGAGAAAGGACCAGAAAGATGGCCAAACAGCAGTCGCCAGAGAAACCAGCTTGCAGACACACATATCAGGGCAGGAGACACCTCGTGGCCCGCCAGCAAGGGGCGCGATAAGCAAGCGCGGCGTCGCAGCGTTGTGGGGCAACGGAGCTCTTCGCTGCGCTCGACAGGTGGCGAGGAATCCGCACAGCTTTCAAGTTGCTGGAGGGAGAAGCCTCCGAGCCAAGCGACCGCCATCCTGAATCCGGTTTCCGAATGTTCGAGGCGATTACGGCCGCATTGGGGACGCCTCTCGCTCGTGAAGCCAGACTTGGGGAGGGAGAACAGCTGGGAGGCTGCGCAGACTTGACGTTGTCGCCTTCGGGCGTGTCCCTCACGCTCTGCCAGAGCGTCGGGAGCGGAGCGACTTCGTCCGTCAAGCCGACGTGATCTCCCCATCCATGGGAACTGGATCTTATTCGTCATCGATGGACGGTGATTGCCGTGCATTTTTGGGCGGCGTTCTCTCTCTCTTCTCGTGCTCTGGACGGCTTCAACCCGACGCCGAGAGACAGAGAACGACGCGGCGTGTGCTACGATCTGATACAGTCCACCCTCTGCGTTCGTTTACATGTCAAAGTGGCCTCCCAAGCGCTGGCTGTGGGCCTCGCTCGCCAATCTGGCAGGAGAAATCGGAGAGCGACTTGCGGTCAGGCGATCTGTGATCGCTCGCCGCTGCACTGGACGACCAGCTGGCGGCTTGCTCTCTTCAAACTGCCGGACCACCCGTTAGGCTTCAAACGCCAGCTGCGGACACAAAGGCGGCGTTACCAACGGAAGGCAGGAAGCGAGACAGCAACAGGTCGTTCCGACAAGCCAGCAGGTTGGCCCCCGTCGTTCAGAAACTGTTTCGGTGGATCGGAAGGTGCAGAGAGAGCCGCGAGGCGAAGGCGGACGACGCAATGAGCGCTGGCCTGGCTGCCAGATGCTGAGTCAACAACCTGCAACCGTGTTGAGCAAGGACAAGTGATCGAGAGAGAGAGCTGAAGCTTCTTCAAAGTCTCTCTCGCGCGTGCTCCCGCTCTATCCACTCGGCTCACACGTCACTTGATGGCTACTGGTCGAAGCCGCTCGCCTGCGAGCTCCTTTGGGCCCGAGAAGACACACTGGCTGCCCCGTCGTCTGTTTCGGGGGGATCTGACTGCCTGGCGTCACGTTGAAGGAGGCGAGAGATGACGAGCGCCGGAGGCTGAGTCAACAGCCGAGGGAGAGAGAGAGAATTCTGTTGTCGTCTGGTGTGATAGATGTAGGTAGCCATTCGGATTCGGCGGTGTCTCGAGCCAGAAATGCACCGCCGGGGCCCGCGAGAGGATCGGAGGTTGCAGGTGGCATGGCGACAGAGTCGAGAGCACAGGAGAGATGCATGTTCCTTGTCCGACGACGGCGCTTGCTCCTTCCTTTCCTGGCGTGGGTCCTTGTCACAGCGACGTGCTCGTCACGCAGCGTTGGCACTGCGCAGTGACCCGCCATCGTCACCATCAGGCGATGCTGCAAGGCGGAAGGCGTCGCCACTCGCGGAGTACCACGTGCATCCCTGCGGATGCGTCACTCGACCCGTCTTGGCGTCCAGTTCCCAGCGGACGAACAGCACGTTGAAGGTGCGCGTGAATTTCCTGGGCAGAACTCGAGCCAGTAACAGCAACACCACATCCTGCGCTTGGTACACGTGCTCTCCGTAGAAGAGGAAGTCTGTGAGCAGCACCTTGTAGCGAGCGTAGACCGAGTAGCTCGCCAAGACCGGCGGCTTCCTCTCCTTCGGGAGACGCCACGGACGGACCCAACGCCGCCTGTGGCGCCACAGAGCGTAGAGTGAGGCTGGTCTTCCGTCGGGTTGGAGTGTATTGCTGAGCCAGGCAAGACACGATGGAGGCCACAGCACGAACCAACTGAGAAGACCGTTCCAACAAGCCAGCAGGTCGGCCGCTCCGCCGCCCAACGCTGTTCCGGTGGCGCTGACCGACTGACTGCAATGGACGAGCGTCTGCCTGGTGCTGAGGCAGCAGCCACAGCGGTCGCTGCTGTCCTGACCTCGAGAGTGGAGGTGCAGTTTGCTGGGAAGAAGCGCAGCAAGCCGGCCTTATCCCGGCATGGCGACAGCAGGGAGACCGACTCGTTCCTATTGGCGTGGTCTTGTCACAAGCCTTTCACAGTGACGTGTGCTCGTCACGCACGCCTTGACACGCGAGGTACTACCAAGAAGCGAACGTAACGAATCGGTCTAGTAATCCAGCCGTTGCAAACATATCGGTATTGTGCGTAGTTATGGACACTGTGATTGGATAATAGTCGTGAGCCACGCGATATCCGATTCGTAGCGTTCTGCTAATGTTGGGCCTCCTACGCAATTATGGCACGATCCCCTTGTCCATTTATGGCAAGTTGGCCCACGCCGACCTGCAGGACGCTCGCGTCCTTTCGCGACCCTCGCGGCAGTTGAGGCGGGTTCCCAGCAGCCGCGAGGCTGCTCCACTTCGTGCCGGACTGGGTGGAATGGTCTCAGTATCACCGTCAGGTCCCATCAATGGCCAGCTCAGCGAGGCAGCCGTCCTTCCTCGACGCTCCAAGCTCACGTTGGCCAAGATCCTGGCCTGCCTGGCTGTGTTTGGGCGCGTCATCGTGGCCCCAATCATGCTGGTGGCCGTGTTCCTGCAGACCAAGTACCTCACGTCCGGCGGGATGTTCATCGGGCCGACGGACCGCTTCTTCGCCTTCAGTCCCATGGACGCAGTCATGGTCGGCGGCTGCTCCAATTGCCAGGTCGGCTGCCTCAACGCCCTGCTTCAAATGGCTCAATTCGGGTCCCAGGCACTCATGAGCAAGCCGACGTTCGAGAATTTGTACACTCGGAGCGACTGGGATGCTTCCATCCTGAAGAGCGAGGCGTTGGCACTCGCTACGACGATGGAGAGCGACGCAAACACTGTATGTATGAGCGGCGTGGACGACTGGGGTCCCCCATTACGACGTTCAAAGGCGAGCCACAGATGGTTCTGGCTGTCGTCAATGCTCTCCAACTCTCGGTGGCTCCGCAAGCCTTCCAGGAAGTGACGGAGGCCGTCGAAATGGACGTGAACTGCCCTTCGGACTGGGTTCTCGAGGCGCATCTCCGCCTCTTCCGGTTCCCAGCAGCAGCGAAGAGCAGCGAGTTCTCATCCATTTCAGCGGCAGACTTCACCATCTTCCCAGAGCAAACGCACTGCCGTCCAGAGGTGGACAATAGCGGCCTCGTGGCCTCCAGATTGGCGCTGGCAACGGATGGCATCGACCTATTAGCCACAGTGCCCGACGTGCTCAAGCTGTTCCCCTACGGCTTCACCAGCAGTTTGCCTCCCGTGTCTCGAGCCATCGAAGCTTCGGAGACCTCGACTAGAATCCTCCAGCCGCTGTTCCACGGCTACTACGGAGGCTGTCGCGTCCGAGAGGTGAACGCCACGGGCGTGTACACCGAGGCGGAGTGCTCTATCAGCACTCATTGGGTGAATTACGGCCTCATGCTGCAATCCCCCGACGATCTCCCGGTCTGTTCAACCGACGACGTCTGCGTGCACAATTACTACAATTCGCTATGGGAATTCGTCACCGAAGTGGATGCCAGCGCTCCCGACCGCTTGTCCATGGTGCTTAATGTCTTTCGAAGCCGCTACGCCGACCGCGTCCAGCTCAACGTGCTCCCAGGCCTCGTCGTGCTTCAGATACTGGTCATGGGCATCCTGAGTCTCTACCAAGTCATGGCACACCAGCGGTCAGTGCTACTCACTCAAATCTGGGCCTATCGCTGTCAGAACGGCCGGATGCAAGTGCTGTACCTCGCGCAGATCACGTACCACCTCGCCGCCAGCTCCGATCTGTACTACTTGGGGCTAGCGACAGGCACACTGACCCCCGAAGCGCTCACGAACCTGGCCTTGTGCTTCTTCGGCTTCTCCTACTCCTTCGTGAACCTGCTGAAGGCGCGCTCGGGGGAGCAGCAGCTCGCCCGCCACTTCCGCCTCACATGGGAGACCATGCAGACGCTCATTACGGTCTGCACGACACTCGGACTGTACACCGCGCGTCACAGGTCACTGTCTGCCATCCTGACCACGAACGGCGAGTTGTTGAGGAAGACGACGGCACGGGGCGCCGCCATGTGCAACCTCAGCGACTCGTGCATCGTGTTTAAGCACAACCTGGTGGTAGTAGCCCTCGTGGCCTCGCTGGCCTTGGCCTCCGTGGCCTCCTTCGTGTCTCTCTTGGCTCAGAAACACGCTCCAAACCGACGGAAGACCAGCCTCGACCTGCGGTCGGTGGTGCCTCAGGAAGCCAAGCCGTTCGATCGACCCGAGGCAAGAGCTCCGGGTTCTCAGCAGCAAGCGAATGCACTCAAAGGGCCGTCAGTCGAATGTCTCCCGATGGAGAGGAAGCCGCCGGTCTTGACGAGCTTCGAGCGCCATTGTCTGGGCTCCCCGTTCGCCCGCCTCTTCGTGGACTGCCACGACTTGGCCTACGTTCGCTACAAGGGTCGCCGCTGCTCGACGGTGGAAGCGGTGCTGCTCACAGGCTTCCTCTTCTACGGAGAGCACGTGTACCAAGCGCAGGATGTGGTGTTGCTGTTACTGGCTCGAGTTCTGCCCAGGAAATTCACGCGCACCTTCAACGTGCTGTTCGTCCGCTGGGAACTGGACGCCAAGACGGGTCGAGTGACGCATCCGCAGGGATGCACGTGGTACTCCGCGAGTGGCGACGCCTTCCGCCTTGCAGAGGCGAGGCCCATCGCCTGATAGTCCTCACCCCGCATTGCGAAGCGTGACGCTACTAGGAAGGAGCTCAAGGGGACAAGGTCGCTCTTGACTGCTTCAGATCCGCCAGGAACGGTTTCTGAAGCGCGGCTTGTTCGATGGTGTCTTCCGTCCGTTGGTGAAGCCACGCGGAGGCTGAAGCTGTCCCTCGAGACGTTCAGCGGGCTCGACACCGATGACACCACTGCGATCACTCCACCAAGCCTGGCGCAGTGCCAGACTGACTTCAACATGGCAGCTGAGGTCCTTCCTGCCACAAATAGAGAGTGTGCCAAAATTAGTCCAACGTAAGGGTCGGATATCTTGTCCATCACGACTATTACCCAATCACAACATCCCAAACGACGCGCCAAACCGATATTCCTCGTTAAATCTCGTTTGGCTCGTTTATCCGATTGGGTACGTTCTGCAATTAATTTTGTTTTATGTATTTTGTTTTTTCGTGAAGCGAAACGTGTGGTCGACGCCTCGCTTCAGCTTGGAGCCAGAGACACGAGCGCCACCCGACGGAACGAGCGCCTGATTAGCCCTTCAGCCATGTCGCTGGCGAGGGTAATCACTGCCCCGCATGACGGCGACGACCTCCCTCCGCAATGCAACGCCATGCCTCATTCTTCAATCGCAAGCCCACCGACCAAGCCCTCATGTTCCAGCGCAGCTCGACGGACGGCGGCAGTCGTCGAGCCCGTCGACACTCGCTGGTGCTGCCTTCCTCCGCCTCCTCGTCCTTCTCGTCGGCCTCGAATTCCCCGCTGCCTTCTTCCCGTCGCGCGCGGTCCTTCCATCTGGAGAGCAGCAGCCTGTCGGTGGCGACTCAGCTGCGCATCCAGCAACTGGAGCAAGTGGCGCTCTCCATCTCGACGGACTCCCGACCGGAAGGCGACGTGCGCTACGTCATGACGGTGCGTCACGCCAGCGCCCACGCCGTTTGGCGCCTCCATCGCTCGTTCGACGAGTATCACGCCTTCCAGAAGAGGCTACTCCGAGGGCTACGCCACGGCCACGTGTGCAACGCTAGCTGTCCGTGGCTCGAGAGCTTCCTGACCAGCTACTTCCCAGCCAAGAGCGCCATGCTGATCCCGCTGTGGTGGGATGCCACGCCCCGAGTGGTGACGCACCGTCGTGACGCGTTGACGCACGTTTTGCAGACCCTCCAGATGTTCCTGTGTACCCGCAGCAACCTCGCATGTCCCGTGCTCTCAGCCAGCGTAACCTCCGAAGTGCTGGACTTCATTTACGGACAAGTGGTCGACGAGCGCCACGTCTTGGCCCACGCTATGGCTCGAGCTGCGGCTGCTGTTGCTTCGGCCAGTTGGAAGGGCAGAGCGTCAAGTCAACAGCGACTGTCACTGCCTTCATTCCTAAGCGTCTGCGATGACGACAGCGACGTGGAATCGACCATCGACGACGTGGGGGTGACTCAGGAGCGTACGTGTGGATTGTGTAACCAGGCTCTGCCGGAGCGAGACGTGTACGTGACGCGGCTGCGTTGCGGCCACCGGTTCCACGACGAGTGTGCGCTGCCTAAGCTGAACGAGGCACTCAAGTGCCCGACGTGCGGTGTCCGCGATGACGACGCGCAGGAGTTCGAGGACGCAGTCGAGGACGCAGTCAGTTGAAGAGCATTATTGCCATTAACGTAAAACCCTTGGTTCTATTCCGGTTTAAGAGCGTTGGGTTATGGACAAGAAGCGCCATATTTTGCCCCAAACTGGACATCTCACATTTGGATCCAAGAGCAAATATCTCGGTTGCGAATCATCTTACGACAGTTAGCGAGCAATTCGTAACCATGCGAGCCACACAATATGCTCTACCAGCGGTTTATGATCCAACTACTGATCCGAGTTCATACCAAACCTTACATCAACCAGCTTTTCGAATATGCCTTCTACAAGTATTATGCTGAATCACAAGTCAGCCAGCCTTCCAGTCATACTCCTCCAGCCATATTCCCAGCATCCGACCATGGCGACGCCGCTTCCTGCCGCCGCTGCTGACGCCGTGCGCGTGTACGTAGGCGGCCTACCCGCCGACGCCACGGCCGCGGAGCTCCGCGAGCGCTTCGGCCGCTTCGTGGGCTCTCCAGACTCGCGCTGCGAGCTGCAGAGCGTGACGCTCTTGCCGGTCAAAGGCGGCGTCTCCTCCGCCGCCCAGCGCCACCGCGGCTTCGCGTATCTGACGCTTCGCGGGGCGAGTGCTGCAGCTCTGGCCGCCCAGTTGGAGAAGACGTACCACCGCACCAAGTGGCGCGGCTCGGTGCTGCGTGTGGAGTCCGCGAAGCCGTCGTATCTGGCGAAACTGCAGGCGGAGTGGCAGGAAGCTCGGAGTCTGGAAGAGCAGGCTGCTAGCGCGCGAACGGCGGCGCTTGAGACGCTGCAACCGACGGAAATCAGGCCTCTGAAGCTGGCGGCGCCCTTCGCAGGCCGACGACGCACGCAGTTCGATCCGGAGGACGCGCTGTCCGCAGAGATCCAGGAGCTGGAGGAGCTGGAGGAGCAGCAGGAGCAGCAGCAAGAGACCGACACCGAGGCCTCGGGTGACGAGCAGGAGGCTTCCAGCGACGAACAGGGACGTTCTGGGGACGAAGAGGAGGCGCTGGCGGCCTTGGCGGACGGCGAGGACGACGTGGAAGCCTTCGTGCGGCAGGTGGAGGCGGAAGAAGCCGCCGCCCAGGCCCTGGAGGTGGAGAGCGAGGCCGCGGAGCGGGAGGAAGCGAATGCCAAGCGGCTGGCGGCGCTGGCGGCCAAGCAGCAGCGCAAGCAGCAGCAGCCTGCGGTCGCTCTGGCCGTCGGCAGCAACAAGAAGATCACGTTCGACGACAGCGGCAACGAGCAGGAGCCGGAGGAGCCGCAAGAGGAGGAGGAGGAGGAGGAGGAGGAGCCGGCGGTCATCGCGAACTGGATGGACTCGAGCGACGACGAGGCGGAGGGGGACGGCCAGAAGACCTTCGAGTTCGCAGGAGAGGAAGGAGCTGGTGACGCCGACGCGTCAGCCTTCGCCCTGCGTCCGGAGTTCCTCGGCGCTCGAGGCAAGAAGCTGTTCGAGCTGCAGAAGCGGTTCGGCGGGGACTCCCGCTTCCGTCTCGACGCGCGGTTCCTCGAGGAAGAGGCGGATGAGTTCGGCGGCAACGACGTCGAGGAAGAAGGCGAAGAGCCGGCAGAAACGGATGAACTGCAGACGTTTCTGGAGGAGGAGGACGCTCGGGAAGCCGCGCAGCAGGCGCGGGAGATGCGGGAGGAGGAGGCGCAGGCGCTGCGGGTCGTGGCGCTGCTGTATCCGGACGTGGACGTGGCTCGACTGCAGCGACGGAGCGCCAAGCCCAAGGACCCGCTGAAGGAGGCGGCGTGGATGGGCCAGTTGCAGCGCTACGACCCGAGAAACGCGCACGCCAGGCGGGATTTCGAGCTGTCCATGACGTCGGCGCCGTCACTTGGGGGCGGAGTGAGCGCGGAGGACGTGGCTGCTCCCCCCAGACGAGAAGAGAAGCCGCCACCGACTGGCGGAGACCGGTTCTTCGCCACGTCCGGCAGTCTGGGCAGCCTGTTCTCGCGCGTCCGCACGAATTCCGAGGACGGAGAGGAAGGCGAGGCGGCGCTGGATGGCGTGGTGGGGCTGGGGACGACTGGAGGACACTCGGAGCAGCAGGAGGACACCGATGGACCCTTCAAGCTCAGCTCGCTCTTCGCGTTCTCTCTTGGAGAAGAGAAACCCTTGGCGGCGCTGGGGGAGCAGCTGCTGGAAGAGGAGGACGATGCCGAAGGTCGAGTGTCCTCCAGTGTCCACCAAGACGTGTTGGAGCCGGAACTCGTGGCTACAGACAGCGAACATGACGAGGGCGACGACGAGGAGGAGGAAGCGCTGCCGACGCCGACGCGTCCGCACAAGACGCGCGCGAAGAAGAGTCTGCAGGACTTCCTGGCCTTCGGCCGCAGCTTCCGAGGGCCCGAGGACGCGTCTGCTGACGTCGACGCGTCCGCGTGGCCGGAGCGCCGGAAGAAGCTGACGCTGGACTACAAGCGCAAGCGCCGCGACGCGCTCAAGAGCAAGAAGCGGCAGCACAGGACGACGCCGCAGCGCGCCTCGGAGCCCAAGAGGCCCCGAGTCTAAGGTGCGAGTGGAGGGATAAATAGGTTGCTTGCCCGTTGCTTCTCTCTGTCTATGTCTACTGCTTCCCTGTCGTCGGCGACGAGGCGGAGCTCTTGCCGTTCGCCAGCGGCGCTCTGGGCGGCGACTGGCTGTCGACCTGTTGACTTAGGCCGCTCGCAGGCTGGAAGAAGGGCTCTGGCCCCACGCCTGGCGCGTAGTACGGCTGCTGGAAGGCTTGCAGCCCGTCCAGACTCGGCAGCAGCGGCTCCCAGCGTCGGCTTTCCTCCTCCTCCGTCGCCGGTGCGCCGCCATTCGCTGTCGTCGACTTAGCGTGCCAGGTCTGTCGTGGGTGGATGAGCAGATCTGGGCGCCAGCCGTCGCCGCGCCCGTACTGCTGCCAGCTCTGCTTGAAGAAGGCCGCGGCCACGTCCTCGTCCTTCGACAGCAAAGCTGCCAGGCGGTCTCGCGCCAGCCGGAAGGCGCGCTTCAGGACCGGGAAGCCGTCGATCGACACGCTCCGTCCCAGGTTGTTGCGCTCGTCCAAGGGATCCACGATGTTGCAGGCTCGGATGGGGAACATGGCGGCGGACACGGCCGCTAGCGACGCGTCGAAGGCTCCCAGCTGCTCGGTCAGCGCGTCTCCGATGGCTCTCACGTCCTCCGGACCCATTTTGCCAGTCGCGCTCTTGTTCTGAGGCTTGGCAGTGGGTTTATGCCGCGGAGTAGAGGCCAGTATGGAGAGCGGGACGGCGCCGTACAGCGTCAAGGCGCTCTCCTGCCACGGGAACTCGGCCAGCTGGTCCAGGAAGAGATACAGCGCCTGCAGCGGGTGCGTCAGGGCGTCCCCGTAGCGGTTGAACAGCGCCATGACCATGGTGTTCACGGCGTAGGTGGAGAAGGCGCCTTGACTCGCGCCAAGCACACTGGCGGGGGGCGTACTCAAGCCGGAGCTGCCGACTTCCGCCGCTGCAGCTTGGAGGAACGCTCGAGACTCGTGCGTGCACCAGGCCTTGACGAGGATGAGGCTCTTCTGGAGCAGATGCTGGCGCCCGACGCGTCTCGCCATGGCGTCCAGGAGCCGCACAGCGCCCAGGGCAGCCACGCGATTGGCCGTTAAGTCGACAGAAACGTTGTCGATCGTGCACTTGATGACTTTCACGTCGGCGTTGATGAAGCTCACGTTGCGGACCGTGTTGGTCCGCAAGAGGCCTCCCGCTGCGACGGGGGAGGCCGCAGCTCCGCCTGCGAGTCCGTCGAGGCCTCCGACGCCCCCGGAGCCGCCTCCGGAGCCACCGGCGGCCAGACACAAGGCCTGCACGACCACCAAGTGCCAGGAAGCTTCGAGCTCCGGAGGCAGCAGCAGACACACGTCCAGGTCGGAGGTGGGCAGGTACGTCTTCATGGGGTAGGACCCCATGGCGAAGAAGAGCGGGGTCACTGTCACGGGGTAGTGACTAGTCACGATGTGCTGCACGAAGCCCAGGATCTGCTGACGGGCTCGGTCCGCAGCGGAGCTCGGCGCCATCCAGTCCACGAGCTGCTCCGCTTGTCTGGCTGCTGCCTTCTGGACCGGAAACTGCGTCCGGAGGCGACTCAGAGTCGCGGAGCTGGGCGTCGGAGCCTCTCCTGAGCTCTCCGGAGGCTGTCGGAGCCTCCGAATCTCCGCCTCCTTCTCCTGGAGCAGCAATTGAAGCGCTCGAAGCTGCTGCTGCTGCTGCTCGGCAGCTTGGAGCGCGTGGCCGTAGGCGATGGAGCGGATCACCAGCGCCGCCGGCTTGTCCGGATGAGAACTTAACGGGGTCGCATGCGAACCTAACGGCCGATGCAGCCGACTGGGACTCGAAGCCTCGACGGCGATCGCCGCTAAGACCCGCCGAGCCAGCGCGATGTCCTCGCTCAGCGCGTCACTCATCTGCTTCCGCTCCGCGCGTGCCAACGCCTCGGTGATGGCCTGCGCGTCACGCTCCTCCGCCGCATGTCGCAGACTGGACCGCAGCTTCCGGAGCTGTTTCTCGCGCTTCTTCAGGTACTTGTCGTCCACCAGCACCACCGGCTTGTCCGCCTCCGGATCCCTGCTCTTCCCGTCGTCACTACTGGCCGACGCCTCCTCCTCCACCTCCTCCTCCTCCACAGGAGCCTCCGCCTCTTTCGGAGCTTTCGGAGCTTTCGGAGCTTTCGGAGCTTTCGGAGCTTTCGGAGATGCTTCCACAGCCACGTCGTCCGTCTCCTCGTCCCACATGCTCTCCCACGCCTCGTCCCGCGTCATCCCTGCCGTCGTAGGGACACGCTCAACCTCCGTCTCCGCCACAGCCTCGTCCGTGACCTCCTCCGGCTTCCCCGCCTCCTCCTCCGCAACCTTCGCGACCTCCTCCGGCTTCGGAAGCTGCTCCGTGATCTCCTCCGGTTCCTCCACGACCTCCTCCGCCTCCTTCGCGGCCTCCACCGGTTCCTCCACGACCTCCTCTGCCTCCTTCGCGGCCTCCACCGGCTGCTCCACGGCCTCCTCTGCCTCCTTCGAGGCCTCCACCGGCTGCTTCACGAACTCCTCTGCCTCCTTCGGAGGCTCCGGCGAGCGCTGTCGCTGCTCCTCCTCGTCCTCCAGCAGCACGTAGCCCGCGGGCACGTGGCTGCTCTTCTTCTTGCGCTTCTTCTTCTTCTTCTTCTTGCTCTTCTTGCCCTCGCCCTCCTCGGCGTTGCGCTCCAGCCAGGCCACGGCCTCCTGCTGCTGCCGCTCCCCCCACTCCCGCTGCTTCTCGCGCGTGTCCTGTAGCTCCAGCTGCGCCTCCATGTGGTTCGGAAATGACGCCAGGATGCGGCTGTAGTCGCTCTCCGCGGCCTCGAACTGCTGCGTCCCTAGGGACAGTCGCGCTCTCAGAAGGAGCGCTCGGGCCGCCACCTCGCTGGTCATTCTGGCGGCTTTCCCCGTGGTCGTCGTCGTCGTCGTCGTCTTCGTCGAGGTCGCCAGCTCCATCGTGACGCCTCCGGAGCCCCCGGAGGGCTCAAAATGCGCCTCGATGATGGCGGACAGGTCCTTCTGCGCCCCCGCAGTGTCCCCCAGCTCCTCCAGCAGCCGGGAGCGCAGGAACAGTCCGTTCAGGAAGAAGCCGTTGACCTCGAGGACCTTCGAGACCTCCGCCACGGCCTTCGGGAGGTCCCCG
The DNA here is from genome assembly GCA_001712635.2 of Nothophytophthora sp. Chile5. Classification (NCBI taxonomy): domain Eukaryota; phylum Oomycota; class Peronosporomycetes; order Peronosporales; family Peronosporaceae; genus Nothophytophthora; species Nothophytophthora sp. Chile5. Next base: position 32,473 of record MBAC02005472.1, read on the forward strand.
CGCTGGCGGAACAGGCTGGCGCGAGCCATGGGGGTCTCGAAGTCCTGCGGCTCCAGCTCCAGCGCGCGGGAGAAGTCCGCCAGCGCGTCCTCGTACCTCCCGAGGTGCGTCGCGGACTCTCCGCGGAGTCGGAGAGCGTCCACCTGAGCGTCCTCCAGCTCCAACACCCGCGAGAAGTCGGCGAGCGCTCGTTTGGCCAGTCGCCGCGCTTGCAGTCCGCGATATGGTTCGGGTGTGGGAGGGTCATCCGACGTCCTCGAACGTCCGCGAACGTCCATCTCCATCCCACCTAACCCCTGCTCCACCGACGCCAACTCCGCGTCCTTTCGCTCCTGAGCGTCCTCCTCTCTCGCCAGTCGCTGCAGCAGCTTCCCGCGGTCCAGTAAAACGTCCACCAGACTCAGATCGGAGTCCGAATCCGAGCCGCTCAGACTCAGATCGGAGTCCGCCTTCCCCTTGAAGCCCGCGAGTCCGCCGACGCCTCCGGACGCGTCGAAGTGTCGTCCTTCCAGCGCCTCCTCCTGCAGCTCCACCAGTCGATCCAATGCCTCCAACGCGGGCAGGTCTTGGCGACATTGCAGGTACAAAGACGCGCGCTCCCGATACAGTCGCGGGTCTCTCTGGCCCCCGACGGAGCTCTCGGCGCGGGTTAAGTCCTCCAGCGCGTGCGTCAGGTTGTTCAGCGCCTTGTAGACCTGTGCGCGCCGCAGATAGAGCCCGTGGAGCTGCCGGACACTGGCGTTAGACACGTAGACACTGTCGGTAGCCGCTGCAGACCGATCTGAGGACGCGGACGCGTCCGTGAGGAGCTGGTGGCTGGCGGTTAGCGCGATGGCCTCGTTGTAGTCCAGTAGCGCGGCGTGGTGCTCGCCTAAGGCCGCGAAGGCCCTCCCCCGCTTCGCGAACAGGTCCGCGGACTTGGGCGTCCGTTGGATGACGCGCGAGAAGTCCTCGATGGCCGGCTTGTACTGCAGGGACTGCAGGTAGCAGAGGCCGCGCTGGTACTGCAGCGTGATGGTCCGGTGGTTGCTGCCGTTGTCTGCAGCCGCCAGCGCGTCCGTGAAGTAGGGGACGGCGGCCGCGTACTGCTTTCTCTCCAAGAGGAGCAGTCCATTGGCGGCCGCGTCCGCAGATCCGCGCGGCCGCGGATGCAAATGTGTGGATGTGGACGCGGACGCGGGCGAGACGACCGGGTCGGCCGCAGCGGACGCAGATGTGGACCGGTTCTGGAGCGAGCGGTACTGGTCGATGCCGCAGCGCAGGAGCTTGCCGTCCTCCGTGGACGCAGCGGCCGTGGCCGCGTTCATCTTGCGGTTCATCTGCATCTTCATGCGCGTGGTGAGGGACGGGGAGCTGGAGCTGGATGTGGACGACGCGGCGGACGCGGTTTGGGCTGCGGACGCGTTCACGGGGATGCGGATCCGCGCGTCCACTTCCGCAAAGCTGGCGTCCGCGTCCGCAGCGGCCAGGCGGCCGCTCTTCTGGGTCGTCCGCAACGGGCCGTCCGTCTTCATGGGGACGGTAAACTACCGCGTAAATTACCGGACGCGAGCACGAAGCGCGGCGAGGTCTGGAGCGGCTGGAGACGGCTGCGGCGATGGCGGAGACGACGCGCAGAGGCTTCCGCGGCCCTTGCGTGGCTGTCGGCCGGCGCGCTCGCTGGGGTTTGCGGGGATTGGAGGGGGACCGGCCGCGGAGCTCGTCGATGGCTGTTTGGTGTGCGCCACGCGAAACTTCTGGCGAAAATACCGTTCTTTGCGAAAGATAACGCGTTAACTACTCGCAGGGCGTTGCTGGTGCGACTGTACTATACATATTTGAGCCAATCCGGATACCGTCGCGTATACCCGTAAGCTAAAGTAAATGACGCGTCGCCGCCAACCACCTCCTGTCTCCAAAGCAAAGGCTCTCGGCTCTCGCAGCTCGGAGACCAAGAGACTGGGAGATGGCGTCGCTCGCTCTCGTTCGCGGCCTGCGCGCCTCCTGCGCCCGGAGATCGGCGCCGCTGGCGTCTCGCGCCTTCTCGACGGCTCCGGTGTCCCCGGAGGAGGCTCCCAAGCCCGCGTTCTCGGTGGTGGAGCACCCCGTGACGTCGGACGCGCTCCGCCCCGAAGACTTCTTCGCCGTGGTGAAGCTGGGCGGCACGCAGTACAAGGTCACGCAGGTACGCAGGCATCCAAGGAGGCGGGTACTCCCTCTCTGTATGGCCACTAGCGTCCCTTCCCTCGAGTTGGGGGAGTACATCTCGCCTATTTGCACGAGGAATGCGCATTTACTTAGCATGCGGCGGGGGTTCTATTATGACTGTGCATTCCTGGTGCCAGGGCGACGTGGTGATCGCCGAGAAGATCAAGCACGCCAAGGTGGGCGAGATCATGGACCTGGACGAGGTGCTGCTGCTGGGCAACGTGAACCAGACCATCGTGGGGCGGCCGCTGGTGGCCGGCGCCAAGGTGCGCGCCCGCGTGGAGGAGCAGACGCTGGACGAGAAGATTGACGTGTTCAAGAAGAAGCGCCGAAAGAACTACCGCCGCTGGAACGGCTTCCGTCGCCAGGTCACGGTGCTGCGCGTCACGGACATCGTGCCCATCGACGCCTAGAGGCCGAAGCAGGAGCAGCAGGCAGGCCGGAGGAGCGGAGGCTGCAGTGCAGCGCAACTAGAGGCAGGAGGCGAGCTGCGAGTCAGCGCCTTGGAGTAAATAAACACGACCTGACCCGGCAGACCCTAGGCATGCAGGCGATGGCTGGCTTGGCTTGGCAGGCGAGGGAGGGCCGCTGCGCAGCGCGAGGTTGGCCATGGCCATCACTAGCGGTCAGTGTATTCCCTCGAAAGAGTGTCATTTCTTGTTTCGGTCGGATACGCTTCAAATACTAGCCTTATGTGAACCAGTCGATCTCACAGGCTTGAAATCGATGCATCGTTGCGTTCACACTGCGAGTAACAGGATTCTGTATAACAGGTTGGTATTCCAACATGCTCTGAATAGAGCGCCTGCGTTTGACTGGCCGTGAAGAGCTCCGCTCCCTCGGTGGTCTGAACGCCCGAGCCAATTCCCAAAAAGACTCGCCTGCTCCCCGCTCTTCCCGTCTTCCTTCCAGCAACCATGGCCCACCCGGAGCACGACCACGCGCACGACCACGACCACGCGCATGAGCACGACCA
>MBAC02005473.1:0-27998 GCA_001712635.2 Nothophytophthora sp. Chile5
TCCTGCCGCAGCGGAAGCTGTCTCGGAAGATCGTGGTCCCCACGAATATGTCGAAGGAGTTCGGGACGTGAGGCGGTGGCGGTCGCAGCATCGACTGAGTGGGATCCAGCGGAATGTGTTGCACGCTTGGGTCCAAGTCCCGGAAGTCTTCGGGGCCGAACTGGATCCGCGGATGGCCGTCGTCAGCCTTCACGGCGGTCAGCAGCAGTGCCAACGTCACGAGCCGCAGCATGGTTGTTTTCGCGGGGGCTGGTCGGTCGTTGCTCGCAGATTGGATAGTGAACGATGGACGGACGGGTCAGCACAGGCCCGGACCCATCTATAAGCATACGCCGCTTGAGTGGGCCTGTCCTCCCGCCCACAAGATACGCCCCGAATGGCGACTGTGTGAGAAATCAGCACGGATGGAGGATGAAGAGATGGCCTCGCCATTTGGAGAAGCAGTTCAGCAGCGGTGCGGTCGACTCGTCGGATTGGTTGTTACAGCAGCGAAGCTGATGCGGTCGAGCCAGAAATCGTGAGGCCACATCGCACCCACGCCTCTTATTATCCAGACAGTACTGGTATTTGAATGGAAGTGGTTCTCAGCTTCAACTTGACATTTCCAGGCACTCACACTCACTTACTGAAGTGAACGAGGTCGTCTCGTTGTTGTTTGTATGTTTCCCATGGGTGCATGTATACCCCCCCCCCCCCCTCTTGAACTCAATTCGCAGTTGATGGCATGGAGTTAGCGACCGACAGATCGCCTCCATCCCGTTATAAAGCGGGATACTCTTGTCCTTGAACTGCTTCGAATGGTGCTGTCGCCCGAGAGCGTGACCACCATCAGGAACTGACAAGGAGACCCCAGCGGGGTGCGCGTGGTCGGTGGCAACTCGATGATCATCCGCCAACAGCCCACCCCAAGCGGCGCACTTGGTACCGCTCTACCATCAGAGCAGACGGCTCGGAGATCATCTGAGCGTGCTCTCGTGGACACACCACATAAGAGCGCACAACAAAGCGGCGGACAGATTGGCCAATGTGGCCATGGACCGCGCAGCCAGCTCGCAACTTGGGCCGGCAGCATTGGCGTTCCACGCCGCCCCCTGAGCGGCAGTCCACACGCACGTCCACAGCGACGTCAGCGCTGGAAAACACAGCTGCAACGAGTTCAGAACGTTCTCGCTCGTCCGTTGACAGACAACAGGCAACGGCCTTCTCGACTCCTCGCATTTTTCCATAGAATGGATAGAAGTAGTTCGAACGCAAGACTGTAGAACAGAGGCGTCTAGCGCGCCGATGAGCTGCGAGAGCACCAACGCTCGCTAACACCCTCCACGCCGCACCCGGCAGCGGAGACGCTGTTCATGCATCATCGCTGTCCTTCGTGACAGCAATTCCCCCTCAAGGGACTGAAATAGAGGCGGGATTTGGCACGGTTGTTAGAGCTCATAGGGCGTACGAGTGCGCTAGATTGAACTCAATAGACCTCACATTCGAAGCGTCTTGGATCGCTACGTAGGATGCACTGGGTCTTGTCGAACTGCAGGGTCGTCTTCCCACCGACTCCTCATCGAGATCTGCACCGTTTCGAACGTTGGCATCTGTGCTGCCTCCTTGGTCTCGATGGCTTCTTATCCTAACACATGGCAACGCTCGCTGGACGCGACAGGGCGGACTGAGAGGTCGCTGGCTTCGAAGCGAGTGCATGGGTCGCATGCAGGTCCGGTCACCTCGTTGCGCCATGAGTGAGATGGGCTTTGCGTCGCCTCCTTGCCTCCCTCCAATACCCAAGGCTCAACAGCGGAGCGCGGCTGCGACCCGATCCTCACGAGCTTCCCAGTCCCAGCAAAACGGGAGGTCAATCGTCAAACTGATTCCGGTATCGAGCGCACCGCAGCGGCTCATCGCCTCGCCCCGCGGTTCGCTATGCTCTGGCGTCGGAGAGGTCCCGACTGACACCGCCTGTCCGCTCAAGGACGACGTTGCGTCAGCGTCTCGGACACGACGTGGGGCTTCGACTCGAGACCATCTCCACCTCAGACGCATCAGCGTAAGGCTCTCGATGACAGTGCTCACAAGATGCTCGACTTATAGTTGGATTGTCCTATATATTAAGATGCAAGATGTGATCTACAACATGTAGTGAAAGCCGCCTTGCCCCGCTGTTTAAGACACGGCCAGGCGGCCAGCACCCGCGGTTACTCTCTGTTCTTATGCGGTGCGAAGGCAACGCAGCTCTTGCGAATCGCACGCGACTTACTATCGCTCGAGAGCGTCACGAACAGCGCCGAGACGACCACCATGAGGAAAACCCAGGCGGGGGCGTTGGACGTCTCTCTCGTCACCGGACCCACCACATTCTGTCGCAGGAGCGTGATCGTCTTCTCCACCGGTCTCTCGCCCATATTCGCCCCGTTTCGAGCATGGATGGCCGCTGCATGCTTCGCGGGCTCGTCAAATGCCAGGTCTTCATGCTCGAAAGGAAGCTGCTGCTTTGGCGTGGGATCGGCCACGTCATCTTCGGGCGCTTCCTGCGTCCAGCCATGGCCCACGATCTCCTCCACGACGGTGGCGTTGGTGTACGGCACCCAATGCAATTGCCCGCACGAGTTCGTGGCGTTCATATCTCCTTCCAAACTCACGTTGGCGAACTTGAGGTACTCCTGGAAAGACCGCGCCGTGCCGAAGCTGTACTTGTCCAGCTCGAAAGTGTCCACGTTGCCCTTGAATGGCATGCCAGTGCGGAGCCGGAAGCGGTTGTGGCTCATTTCCATGTCGATCGCCTTCTGCACTTCGTCCACGGGAGATTCCCAGAACGACGCCGGTTTCGACGAGTAGTTGTGGTACAGCACGTTGCCCAATTCACTCGGCGAGTACAGATCGTAGCCGTGGGTCCAATAGTCTGCCGAGCGCAGGAACTCCTCGCCGTCCCAGAGCCAGGGCGTGTGCGGGTCTACAGGCACATTGCGCTCGGCGTGGCACTTGCTGAAGGACAGGCCGCCGCCCCAAAGCGCCGTCAACTGCGGGAACGTGGCGCCGCTCTTAATGCTGGCCCCTACGAGTCGCGTGAGCCCATTACTACCCCGGACAGTGGTGCACAAGTGCGGCAGCCAGTCTGGATTGTTGTTGTCTCCATTCTCCTTGACGAAGTCGTGGATATCATGCGGATACACGGAGACCACAGCCATCTCGTTGTCGATGCGCGTCCACTCGGCCAGGAGGTTCTCGTCCCAGCCATTGGTGAAGATACTGTGGCCGTCCACCTGCAGACAGAACTCTTCGTTCTGGATGAGTTTCTGCTGCAGATGGCGCGCCGTCGTGCAACCTCGGGAGTCCGCGGCAGAGCGGGTGTCGACCCGAATATGGTCGCGGTAGCGACAGGCGCCCAGATCCGGCCACTCGGCCTGCGCCATCTTGCAGTATTCGTCCAGACACGTGGGATCTCCAGCCACCAATTGCTCCAACACGCCGAAATGCAGCCGCTCCGGGTACGTGGCGCGCGTCAAGGCCGTGAACAGCGTCTTGCCGCAGCGATAGCCATCGCGAAAGACCGAAGAGCCGATGAAGATGTCGAAGATCTTGGGGATCTGAGCCGGTGGCGGGCGAAGCAGCAGCTGCTCTTCGTCCAGCGGGATGTGCTGCACACTCGGGTCCAGGACCAGCGTCTCCTTGGTGTCCAGCGTCCAAATCGTCGACTGCACCGCGGTCTCAGCGGTTGAGACAGCCGTCAGCGTCACGGCCAACGTCGATAGGAGGCGCAGCATCCTGAGGTCCTTGTACCAATCGACTGGAGGTCTTCGTCAAGCCGCGCTTTGGAGAATGACCAGACGACCGACTTGGCTGGAGAGCTCACCGCTCCACAGACGCCGGGCGAGCTGTGGACTGGCGACAGGCGAATGCGGCCGACGACTCTTGACGGAAGGGTGCCAAAGAGACCCAACGGTCGATGCGGTTGAAATCGATCGGTGGAAAGATGCGAGAAGGGCAACGCAACGCTTGAGGCGAGTGAACCCACTTGGCAGTGGAGGCACGTCGCTCATTTGGGGGCGGTGCGCCTCGCATTTGGCGCGGGAGAAGTCCAGCGGAAGGAGCACCCGAGCCTGAATCCGAGCCCACCGATACGTTCACTGCATGTATTACTATTTCGATTACTACCCGTATTAGTACTTTGTCACGTACAAGTCATGCAAGACGCCGGAGAAGTTCAGAAATGATGCGAGTTCTCACTGTTCGAAGCGCCAGCCACACGAGTCACAACCTCTGCGAACATCGTCAGCAGTTTGTCACTCCTGCTCGACAATCCACTCGCTCCTGCCCTGGTATTTCGTCGTTAGTACTGCCCTTCCGCACTGCGTCCACTAGCAAATCGCTTCACTAACCCGCCCACTCTGCTAACGAAGCCTCGGATGACGTGCCTGGCCACGGACCCAGTAGCTCCGTGGCACTGGAAGACGGCGCCAATTCCTCCTGCCTCTGTGTCTGCAGTGCTGACTTCCCGGCCGAATCTTGAGGTCGCTGCTGCTGCATCTTCTTGGCGGGGCTCTTGGGCTTCACGCTGAGGAAGTTGAAGTGATTCGTAGCCATCGCCATCAACTGGGGACTCACCGGAGCATGCGGCAGCTGGCCAGCCAGACGAAGTCTCTGTGGCGAGACTGGCGAGAGCGTCGCCGCGTTCTTGGCCTTGGGGAGCGAGCTGGAAGCCTCGACTGCGGCCGTCACGTGCGCAAACACCCGGCGTTTCTGCTGGAGCGGCGAGGGACTGAGGCCTCCAGCATTGGCAATAGGAGGCAGCTCGACCCCCAATTGCCGCTCTAGCAGCTCACTCGACGGCTTGGTATGGCCAGAGTCGCTGGAGCGATAGACAGCAGCCACTTGAGTCTGATAGCGTCGCATCTTCTCCAATAGGAAGCGCAGTACCTCCCGTACATCCGCAGATGAGAGGTCGTCCAGAGCCGGACGTGACCCCAATACACGACGACCAAACGCGGACATAGTCGTGGTGCTAGGTGCTTTCAGTAGTAGCTCCTCAATCCGGTCCGAGGTCGTCTCCACCGCGTCTACATCTGGGCCAGAAGGCATCGCCTCTCCTCCTCCGCCTCGTTGCTGGGTCTCCGTTGCGGCTTCTTCAAGCGCTCGACATAAGAACTGCACGACTTCGTCCTGCTGCGCTATGAGGAACTGCCGCTCGCCTTGAAAGACCCGGAGCCACTCCCTTGCCCGCTGAAGCTGCGTCTCCATCTCCTGCAGCTTCCGTTTCAACGTGTCAGCCTCCTTCCGCTCACTCTCAAGCTCACTCATCGTCTGGTCCTGTCGGATCTGCTCGCCAGTATCCTCCGATAGGCCTATAGCCAGCTGAAGAGCGCCCGTCGGAGTCTCATATCCATCCATCGGCTGTAGTTTCGCTAGCAGTTTCTGATAGTAGCGGTTCTTCTTGGCCAGCAATCGTTCATTAGCCTCCAGCACCTGGTTCTGAGCTCGGATAGCTGCCCTTTGCTGCTCCGAGCGGTCCAGCCGAGCCAATAACTGCTCGGCTTCGTGGCTCTGGAACGCCAGCTCTTGAGTGCAATGCGCGTTCTCCAGCAAGGTCCGTTGGGTTGTAGCCGCTAGCTGGTCGTCTGTGCGGCGTAGAAGCTCCGTCTTAGCAGCCTGAACGCGTGCCAAGAGCTCCTGTTTGGCTCGAGCTTGCTCCATCAACTGGCTACGCTCGGCTTCCTGTAATTGCGCCTGGAAGGCAGCACGTTGCGTTTCCAAGGCCGTTTCTAAAGCGTGCGTCCGCATTTCTAATTCGCGCTTCGCGACTGCGAAGGCTTGGACACGACGCAGCTCTTCCCGAAGCGCTAGCGTCACGTCATGGGACTCCTGGCGCTCGTTTCCCCACGCCTGACGCTCGATCTCCAGTGTTTCTTGGGCTGTAGCAGCGTCTTGTTCCCGCTGGACTTGGGCGGCTTCTAAAGCGCGTTCTAGCTCGGTGATCCGAGCCAAATGCGCGTCCGTCTTCTCGTGGAAATGCTGGAACATGTCGCTTTGCTCCCGGGTCTGACAGGCCAACGTCTGCTTCAGAAACGCAGCGTCGCGCTGTAACAGGCGATGGGCCGTGTCTTGTGCATTGATATGTTCGTGTAGCAACAGCATGTCGAACGCCAGCTTGGCGTCTGTTTGGCCGATGGCGGCTTGAACCGCCTGCGACAGGATCGTCTGGGACACGGACGACGATGCGGGGGCTGCTGGATCATCGACGGAGCTGCTGATGGCATCTGGAGGCGTGGAGCTGACGTCTCCAGTCTCCATTGCTGCCGAGGGTGACTGAGAGCTTGAAGGGACGCCGAGGAGCCGAGGAGTTTACGTTGGTTTACGTTTGGTTTACAGGAAGTGTACGGCGTTTAGTATACGACTGGGTTACGTTGTACTCCGCTGAGTTCTATTTATGGCAAACATGGACAGTCGAAGGTCCGACTGCCAGCATGCGATTGGTCAATATTCAAAAGGAACCCTATCTTTGGAGGGAAACGTCGGCTGGCTACTTCTCTGTCGCTCACGGTACTTCCCGCTTGACCGAAAGGAAAAGCACAGCAAGCAAAAAGGAAACAGAGCGATGCGCCAAGACGCGGCGGCTCCTGCGCGTCGCCTGCTCTCCAGCGGCGAGCCCACACGCGAGCGGAAGCCGCCGTTGCCGTCGGGTCGCGAGGCTCCGCGTCCTCCGCAGGTACAGCCTCCGTTTCCTCTCCCTTCCGCGCTCATGCCGTCGGTGTTTCCTGTCGATTGTTTCCCCATTTCAGTTGGAAACAAGAACGCAAAAGTACTGATTTAGCATCATGTGAACGTTTACAGCCGATCTCGACTATGAACGTCCGCAAGCGGAAGGCCGGACCTCCATCCACGGATAATAACCACACTAGCAATCAGTATGGAGACCCAGTTCTGGCGGTGGCTGTAGCCTATCCCGTCGGTCGGGGGCCTCCGCCGGCCGCTCCGCCGGCCTCCGGCGCCTCCAGTCCCTTCGAGAAGCTCAACACCCTCAAATTGCTATTGGATTGCGGCCACCTAACCGCCGGCGAGTATCAGGAGCGCAAGACGCAGATCATTAATGAGATGACGGGCACGTCCACCGAGCGGACGAAGCCGTCGTCCTCCCATCCCCGCGGCGGACGCGGCGGACCTCGCGGATCCAGCCATAGCGTGCCGACCCTCCCCCCTCCACTGCAACCCCTGTTGAAAACGGTGGTCCCTCATGGCCCGCCGGACTTCAGTCGCATCCGTCGCGAGCGCGCGGACAAACTCAGCTTCGATGTGGACACTTTGGAGTGGCACGCGACCCCCGTCCGAGTCAAACTGGACCTCGTGCCCTTCGCCACGGGCCAATTACGCAACGCCTACTATCTCCAGGTGGGTGGTCCACCTAAGGAGGACACTGGTCGGTCCGCCAGCGTTATGTCTAATCGCTGGCTGTCGTCGTTGTCTGCAGGAACTGGGAGCGGATGGCGGCGCGTCATCCCGCCTACTAGTGGCCAAGGTGAGTCTACGGCCGGCCGAGCCAAGTTCGTACTTAAGCGACGTGGAGATGCAGGCTGTGTGCGCGCATTACGCCGCGCTGTACAACGAGCACGAGCCGCCGCTTCAAGTGTGTTATGCTCGCAGTTGGCTGCTCAAGCTGCGGGACCGCGAACGAGCGCTCGTGTGCTCCGTGGAGGAGTTTTTACCGGGCGCTTACGTTAAGTACAGCAACAACAGCGGGTACGTGGGGCGAGAGACCAGCTCCACCGAAGAGAGGGAGCGCAACACGCCGCAAGCCTTCTCGCACTTCTCGTTCGTGGCCTCGGACTTCCGTCTCATGATCGTGGACATCCAAGGCGTGGCCGACAGCTACACGGACCCGCAGATCCACTCGGCAGACGGCCGCGGCTTCGGACAGGGCAACTTGGGCACCTTCGGCATGGAGAAGTTCCTGGAAAGCCATCGCTGTAACGAAGTTTGTCGATGGCTCGGACTGCGGAGTATTAACGCCCAGTATAAACCTGGGGGGACGGCTGCTCCTCGGTATGAGATGCCGTTCGGTGGCGCGATCAAGAAGTCTACAAATCGGATTACAGAGGAGCGGAATACCTTTTCCACGTCGGTGACGGTGAGTGAAGCCTTTGGCGACGCGGCGACGGCCGTGGGGGAGCAGCGAAATGTCGAGGAGGAGGAGGAGGAGGAGGAGGAGGAGGAGGAGATGGACGAGCTGTCGGACTCGACTGCAGACGAATCGCCGGCGCGGAGTCAGCAGATGAACGTGAAGTTGCCCCCGGCTTCGTATGGTCAGCCGCCGAGGATTTTTGCGGCGCCGAGGGCTCGAGGGGGAGGCAGATCAGGGGGGCGAGTGAAGGACCGAGAAGATGGCTGGCAGGCTCGGCGGATCGGCAACAAGAGCGCGTTGACGGAGCCGGTTACTGGTGATGGAGGGATGTGGGACCGAGTGCTGCGAAGGCTGTTCTGCGGATGCATGTGAGCGGAAGGAGACGTCGGAGGCCAACGTGGGAGGGAGGGACGCCCGTCTGGCGGGATCGACGGCGCAGGTGGTCAACGCGATCTACGTGGTTCTACCATCCGAATCCGATCCGACCCAAGTGGCCAATAGCTGCTCGGCCTGCCTCCGGATCGGCACAGCAAGTCTCTGCGGAGCTAAAACCGCGCTTCGTGGGGCCACGCTCGTGTCAATCGACAGGGCTCCTTCCCAACAGCAGACGAGTCGCGCTGGTCTCGTCCTCGCGGTCGCAGATCGTCACAGAGGCAGCTACAAGTAGAGCGGTTGCGATGGTCGTCGGAGCGAACAAGGAGATGCCGACGATGACGGAGCAGTGAATCGTGAGGTGCGCTGGGGACACCGGACGAGAAGTGTGTTCTGAGTGGCGCCTCGTGACTGCGAGTGAGAATTCTCAGGCGCGTCGGAAAGAGGAGCAGACGAGAGCAGGATGCGGCGGTGCGGCGCCCCTTTGGCAGTCGGCAGAAGACAGCGGATGCAGGGGGAGGTATCAACTGCACTGTCGCAATGGAGACTACTCCAACGCGAAGAACTGGCGCTCCATTTGAAGAAGCTGTCTCGTCGTCGGCTGAGTTGCGGGTCGCGTTGGGAGGACCCGCCGAGTCCCAGCTGTTCTGACGCTTCGGTTTGCCTGTCCCGGCGCATTCCACGGTCCTTGCGGGAGCTCCGCTTACCGTGGTCCCTCCTGCAACTCAGCTACCACCCACACAGCCTCCTCCGGCGCCTCCATTTGAAGACGTGACGCGTTGCGCCGTCAGTTCCGAATGGTGATGTACGTGTCGGCACGTGTGGCGCATCTGCTGCGACTGGTGCGGGGCTGACACTAGATGTGTGGCCTTCCCCTTCTTCGCTGATCTTGCGAGCTGACAGAAGAGAACCCACCGGTGACGACGGCTGCATGCCGAACCTGTAAGCAGAGCGAGTGAAGCTTGAAGCCGTTCGAGTCGACACTGGTCGCTAATGGCGCCAGTGTCCACCCCGAGCCAGTCCGAACCTGCGCCATGCTACCACGCAGAATTCCCAGTCTTGCCTTCCCAAACGCGAGAACCTGCTACTTACATGGCGTAGTGGCCAATTCTGCATGTGGCGACAGGGCCCAACCGCCTCTTGCGTTGGTCTCGATGCCAGGGGTCCCTGTCCCCTTGCCATACGCGAAGAGCGCTCCGATCGTGCAGGAGTGGGGCTCTCCGACCTTCACGCCGAAGGTTCTGAGTCAGGGCGTGTGTATAAGCCCCATATACCGTCAAAGGAGCAACTGCAGTCCTGGTTAACGGCCTCTGTCTGCTCATAGCAGGGCCAGGCCGCTCTCCTCTGGCTATTTTCTATTGCTCGTCGTCCTCGTTCGTCTCGTCCTGCTCACGGATCGCGCCGATCTCCACCAGTTTGCGCGCCAGCTACAAAGCCAGCCCGACGACACAAGAGCAGCAGTCAGTAGCTGTTGGCCATTCAGGCGCAAACGCGCAACTTACCGCGGCGGTGGGGAACGTGTCGCTAGAAGTGATGTGGTGGTTCGCGCGCGTGCCAAAAGCCGCGAGCTCGGCCTCCTCTTCGTCCTCCGCGAGGCCGTCGAAGCCAATGACGCGGTCTGGGAAGGCCACGCCGTCGCGGAAGCACACCACCGTAGGCAGCACACGCACCACCAGCTTCTCCACGAAGAACGGGGCCTTCTCGGCGTCCAGTTTGAGGAATTTACACTCGATGTGGCTGCGAGCCAGCCGTGCCAGGTGCATGTCCATGATCTTGCAGCGCTCGAAGTCGCGGTGGAAGAAGTGCACGGCCACGAGCGGACTGCCCGTGACCTCCTTGAGGAACTCGTCCTGAGCGATCTCGCGGTACTCTCCGTGGCCTTTGGCCAGCAGCTCCTGCTTCTGCTCGAACTCGCGCTTCAGCTGCTTCAACCGCGTCGCTCGTAGTCTGTCCAGCGCACATTTACCAACCACGTCAGTGCTCAATTAACACGACACAGTACGCGAAAGCGATAGTGGTTTCAAGTGAAACCCGACCGTTCGAGCTCCGGGTCGGCGTCCAGCTCGTCCAGCATGGCCTCGTCGTCGCTGTCCAGCTCGTCCTCGCCCTGCAGCGCCTCGTTGTTCCCGACGAACGACCGGTCGTCGCTCTTAGCGGCCATGGCGTCCCGCACTCGACGCGTCCGCTCCGCCTCGTCCTTCTGCTCCTTCGCCTGCTGCTGGGCTTGGAGCCGCTCGCGCTGCTCGTTCTTGAGCTGCAGCTCCTGCATGGCGCCCTGCATGCGGTCGGACGCCTCGACGTGGGCCGCCGAGTCGAAGAGCCCGGAGGTGTTGACCATCGAGAACTTGGCCGCCATGATCGAGAGCAGCGACGACCTTTTGCTGCGTGCTTTTGGTTTGAGGAATGGGAATGGAATGGAAGTGGCATGAGGGTATATTCAATATTAGAGGTGAATTGAATGCAAGACGAGGCGAACTCAATATCGAATTGAACGGGATATAGAAAATGAGAGTATCGAACCGCCCAACACAACAACCTGCTAAACTATGTACCTCGTTAAAATGGATGTTGACTTGGATTGTTTCAACGCAAAGATCATGTGCTCTTGGATCCTGTGATATCAAATAGGTATGCTATATCTGATCTTCTTTACCGGGGGTTACGCATGGCAGACGCGAAAGTGTAACCAGCAAACGTAACCAGTCCGCGAAACGACGCAAAGATGGATCCACCAACGTCCCGATCGGTCGGAAGAGGCCCCAGTGCTCCAGTCGCCTCGAGCCAAGCAAGCATCAACCGACCCCAGCCATTTGGATCCACTGTCCTCGGGTGAATGCAGATGCAAGGGCGAGTCCGAAGCTGCATGAGCAGACTGCAGCTGTTCATCATGGCAGCCTTGTGGCTCGTCGCGACAGTCTCGTCCTCCTCCTCGTCCTCCTCTACTTCCGGGATTACTGTCATTGCAGCCAACAGCTCGGGCAACGACTGGGCTGAGCCAACGATCGACATCGCCGATGATGCCGACGTCACTATCAGATCCAAGCCGAACGACGACTTTACCCCGCGTGGCGAAGGACCAGCGAGCGGCAGCGACAAGACTTCAACAACAGCGGTGACATCGAGCGATGACGCTGACAGCGGGTTGTCGCGTTTGACAATCGCCGCCATCATCTGCGGATGCGTTGCGCTCGTCGTGGCGGTTGTCGCGGCCGTAGTGAACGCCCGCAAAGCATCCGCCCGCAATGAAGAAGCGCTGTTCGTGGATTTAGGCGACGAGAGCAGCTACACGTATTTTTCTGACTATGCAGCCATGTAATTCAGCATCAAATGGAAGAATCGAGTGTGCCTTGCGAATTAAATCAATGAAAGAAAGTCCACAAGCTATTGCAAGACACGAAAGTAGCGAAAAGTATCACGCGCAAGAATGCACCTGAATGCAAGGCTGAATCGAGCAAGTTCTCAGAGCGGTGGAGCGATTGAGTGAGAAACGAGAGCTCGTGTATCTCTCCAAAACCAAAAAAGAATAAAGAACTAAATCAAAATGACCTGACAGCTTGAACTCGGGTAAATCGATAGCAACGACCGAAATTTCATTTCACGACGACGGATTTATCGATGAACCTTCGGCAAGTCTGCGCTACTGTTCATCATCCTTTGGCTGGTGAGCAACGAGGTCCACCCTCATGAGGTCAAAGCACTTCAACAAGGTATCTTTGGGTCCAACTGAAGAAATTTTAGAACTGCATTGTAAAAGAGCACACGATTGGATAACGTGAGCAACATTTTCTAGAGAAATATCCATACATGTACTTCAGCATTTACACATCTCATGCCAACGCGGACTGGATCAAACGAGCCCGAATCAAAGCGAATATGGACACCGCTTTTGTCATTAACAGCGGAAATAAATCATTAAATCCCACTCTTGGAATTGAGCATCAATGCATTATAACGGCGAGCCACAATTTGTGACAAGGCACGCAGAGCAGTCAGTGCACTCCGTCCGGCACACACGAAAGCTGTCTACAAACGGTACTGGAAACTCCATCAACCTCACCTTCTTAGGACTGATTTATGTCAGATAGTCTTCCGCTCTCATCTCTGCAATCAGGCGCCGCCGACAATGGACTGGACCAAAACACTCTTGTGAACGAGTTCCCCCTCTCTTCTTCCACCATAAGTGTTAACTCTGAGGTTACCGTGTAGGGCCGGTCTGCTGAGGCATCATTGTGGTCACTGTACTCATTCAAAGCAAACATTCGTACTGAAATAGAATGGTTTGCATTGTAAGCACACTGTTTTGGTTAGCACATCCCAATAGTTGGAACTTGAATTGGTAGTCTTATGTGAAACCTTCAAATAGACCGGGATCGTCGCAGTTTAAACATGTACTGTGTTACGTTATTTTACCGGTACAAAGGGGGATCTAGACCAATATTCCGCCAACCACTTACATGGGTTGCTTCGATGCAATTGCAGCACACTCAAGGGCCTGCATTGCAAAACTGAGGTGTTTGCCTCTACAACGGCAAAAGTTAGATCATTTGGACGTGCGGAACAAGGTATTGAGACTCTCTATTTATAAAAACTAACCATAGCGGATACATGGATCCGAAATATGAAATCCTCCAAAATTTCCATGCAAACTCTCAGATACATTTTTCATAGCCCTGTTTAAAGAAAGCAGTCTCTTTTGAGGGTAAAATCACTGGACAAATGAGTTATTTATCGCATCAGACTATTTCCAGTCTACGTCGTCAGGCAATCTAGTACATAAGAGATGTCTCTCACAAAACTATAGCGCATACACATGAAAAGGATTTCTTTCACCTTGCCTCAAAATTCTTGGCCAACTCAGAAAAACTAATACTAATAGTACCACTAAGTGTCAAAAATGCGAAGTTGAAGTCCAGATGGTATAATTCATTATGGTATGCGTCTTGCGGTACAACGTGCATGGCAGGCAAAATGTTACGTGGCAGAAAGGTACCTGGCATCGTTGACACGATGCTTTTGTGGTTTATTATAGCATAACGTTACTTAAGCAAGCGGCAAATTCAAACCGGTAGCGCATTTTCGCTATTTGTCGTTAAATTTAATTAGAGTACCGGTACGGTTGAGATAAAATTCAAAAGGTTAGGTTCCAACCCTAAAGCAGCACCCATAATTGCTGGATAGCCAGAGATTCACATAATCAGCTATTTTTTGTCTCCCACCTTTTCACCTTTTCGTCATCCAAAAACTGCCACAATAACTGCGACACGTTCAAAATATATGGCTGCTGCCACAAATCCCGTACAGACCCGATGACGCACCGGTCTTGTCTCCATCTCCAGTCATTTTGGCGAGCGCTTCGTCGGTTCTCTCGGCGTTCCGCGCATTCTTTCGCGGGCGACACAGGCAGGCGGCGAACACCGAGTGGCATCCAGGAGGATGCGCCTCTCTTTTCGGAGCTGAGTCTGGCTGGCTTGGCGTATCCTGCATCCTGCATTGCAGAACGTTTCGGGCGGAGCTGCCTGCCCCCTCTTCCGTACGGTAGACGCTGCGCTGTCCTATCGGTTGCTCGCCCACTCATTACCGAACGCGCCGGCTGTCTACCAATCACTCAAATCAGCGGGAGATGGCCAAGGGAAATGCCAGCGCTTCTCGCGCGCAAGTGGAGCGCGCGTGGCTCGCTGCCGGTCGCCAAGGAGACGTCGAGGCCATGCAGAGTCTCCGTAAAGCGCACCCGACATGGCTGGCTCTTGATCGCGTACGTAGCCATCCATCTGCGGTCCGACGTACAGTACTACTCTTGGACCTTGGGCCTTGCCTCGTCCATTCCGTTGCCCGCTTGGCCCTGTCCTGCCTGTCTGTCTGCGACTGATCAACGTCTTTCGGTTGTGATCCGAGTGCAGCATGTAGCAGGAAGCAGCAGCACCGAGTCGGCAAGATATGACACGAATGGCGGAGACGAAGCCTCGAGTTTCTGCGACTGGGAGCAGTTCCATCTCTCGACGGTGGGGGCTTCGACGCTCCATGCTGCAGCCTGGGACGGCTCCTTCGCCATCCTCCAGTTCCTGCTGGCCGAAGGCCAAGAGGTTGACGAGAGAGGCAGTGGCGGTGTGACGGCGCTCATGGTCACGCTACTGCGTCACAATGTCCAAGCGATGCGTGCCGTGTTCCAAGGCAGCGCCGTTGTGCAACGCAACACCATCATGGACGTACGTGGCGGTATGTGTCTACGAGTTGGCGTTGCATTCGACGGAATCTAACGACGAGTGTTGCCCCGAATAGTGTCGCAAAGAGGATGCTGAGCGGCTTGGACATACGCTGGAGGTCGTGAAGCTGCTGCTGCACTATGGTGCCGACACTGAAGCTCGCGATCAAGATGGGAAAACAGCATTGCACTTGACCACGAATGATGAGCTGTTCGAGGTAGCGAGGCTCATGTTGGAGCGTGGGGCCCGTCTGGATGCACAGGATGTTGCGGGAAGGTCGCCACTGCATCTGTGTCTACTCGATTCGGCCGGACAGAGCGTGTTGGTGACCAATCTGCTAGTGGCGCATGGTGCACCGATCGACCTTCCAGATACGAAAGACGAGACGCCACTGGACATCGTGGTGTGTCTTGGCGACGTGACGGCGTTGCAGCTGCTGCTGAACCACCACGCGCTTGTAGCTACAGACACCAGACGCGACTTTGCCGGCGCGGTGTTGCTACAAGCTGCCGAGCTGGGCGTGGGGAAGATCGTCCGTTTTCTATTGGAGGGCGAGTACACCAGCATCGATTTCGCCAATGCACGTGGCGAGACGGCGCTGCATTTGGCCATCGTGAAGATCCATCCGCCGCTTATCGAGCAGTTGTGCTCCTCCGTCTCTGCTGCACAACTGCTTCGAGCACGAACACGCGTGGCGGGCGAGTCGGTGCTGCATTACGCAGCTCGGTACGGGTCTCCGGCAGAAATGACCAGCGTGCTGACTCTGCTTGGGAGGGAGAATTCCCAAGAGGTCAACGCGGCGAGTGCGAGCGGCTTGACTCCGCTGTATCTAACAACGACGGCAGCAACGGCTGGTTCGCCAATGGAGCGAAGAGAGAAGGTGGCACTGCTGGAAGCCCACGGAGCAACGCTGTTTCCACGCAACGCGAGGCTCTTCTACGGCGTCCAAGGCAACCCAAACAGTGTGTTGGTAGCTGTGGCTGCCGCTGTGAAACGCTGTTTGGCTCAATGGCTGGTCGAGTGCAACGCATCGACACTCTCCGACTTCTGCCTCAAGTGGGCAGCTTGTGTTGCCTCATCGCATCGCTCCGACTATCCTGCGATAGCAGCAGGAGGTCGGCAAACGAGGCGAGGGCCGTCGACTTCAACTCCTCACCAGTCGCCGTTGTGTGCCATGCTACCCTCGGTGATCTGCGCGGGCTACGCTGTCGATAGTGTGCCACTGCTATTGGTGCTACCGCTTGAACGCGAGGCAACGCCGCGCTTCGTCGAGCTGCTTGGCGCGCTGGCCGCCGAGACGGACCACCCGCTACTCCGGAGGCTGCAGGAAGAGCTCCTCGCGGTCTGGAGAAGGGAAGCGCATCTCAATCGGTGACCGAGTGAGGCTTGACGGTGGGAGATAGGAGACAGGAGAGGAGGAAGGAGCAGCATTGAGAAAGAAGAGCAAGCGAAAGAGGAGGAGAGTACGGCAACGAATGCGAACGAGAGCAGCGTGAAATGTGCTGGTAGTCAAAAAGGTGTGGGGTAGTCAAAATGTGAATGTCAAGCAAGCAGCTGGGAAGTCAACTTTGCTCTGATGACGCGCCGCGTTTTGCAAAACGTGGACTCATCTGTTGCTCACGATTTGCATCGCGGTCAACAGCACGATTTCATGCAATCGAAACACCCGCATAGCCTTTTGCATGTTTGCATGCAACCATCGAAAGTTCCGTGCACAATTGTTGTTTTTACTTAATTGGTTGGTTGGCAACGAAAACGAAAGAGCTGCTGAGAACTTTGACAGCTACTGGCACTCCTCCGTTGTGTTGGCGTTATCCAGAAAGCTACCAAATCTAGAGCGTCTCGGCATCGGGGGCGATGGGGACGAGGTCGCCGGCGCCCTTGAAGGTCTTGAGGATCTTGGCCTGCTCGCTCAGGATGAGACGGTCGCGGTTGTTGCCGTACTCGGCCAGCTTGCGCCACCGGGCGTAGTCCTCCGGGTTGCGCTTGTCGCCGTGAGCCTCTTCGTTGTGCTCCCAGTGGCCCTTGGAGAAGCCGATCATGGTGGTGATCTGCTGCTGCTTCATGTCGTACACGAGGCTCACGATCGTGCCCGTCTCCTCGAGCCAGTTGCACTGCCACAGCTCACCGGGGCGGATGCACTGGAAGGCCACGGTCTGGTAGTTCAGGCGGCCGGCCATGGGGCCACCGTGGATCGAGTACACGATGCGGTCGTGCGAGAAGAACCACATCTCATAGCGCCACTTCTCGGGCGTGCCATCGGCGCTCTCGGCATCGTAATCATACAGCAGGTGGAGGTCGCGGATGTCCTCGTCGAACGACGGGTGCAGCGGCGTGTTGGTGTGGTATCCGGGCACGGCGATCGGCATGATGACTTCGAGTTTCTTGAACGGGACCGGGTGCTTCCGAGGCGGCAAGAAGAAAAGTGAGAGCCGAATTGCAGTTGCCGCGTGCGAGCGAGATTTGCACGAGTTCACGAGTTGCGTGTGCCTGCGGAGGAGTCGAGGAACCAGTTCGTGCAGGCAGGTGATACGTGTCCTGCTTGCCTGCCCTTCTGCAGCAAGAGAGATTGAATCGGCTGGCTCGGTGCCTGGACACGAAGAGGCAAGACACGTGACGTGGTGTGTCCGCTGCTGCAGTAAACGAGGCGGAGGTGGCGCGCAATCGCAGGACGGCACTTATCCCAGTTTGCATGCTAGCAGATTTGACGGATGTTTCAATTTGCGACTGTTGTTCGGCGCAGAGCCCGTCATTATCCATCTTTATATCGCCCAAGTATAATATTCATATAAAGAGGTAAATACATCCTTTGAGATATTTCAATCGCTTTTCAGGGCTCTTATTGGTGGAAAGACACGCTTTCCCTTTCGATTGGATACCTTCGCAGCGAATCCTTCAGACAAAGTTTGCCAGCTCTCATTTCGCGATTGACGCCCAAAAAGGATCCAAGCATCTTGAAGCGTTGAGATCAGCGCGCTTGTCCTTCTGCAAGTTTACCATTGTGCATGTTGCATTGCGAAACCGCAGAAAATATCATTGCTGCGCCTCCAAACGCTTACGCCATGATGAATACGCTGTGATGCTTCTTGGTATCCCAACGCTCTTTTTTTACTGGTCAGGCACGACGCGAATCCTTTGTCCTTTTTGCTCTCAGCTGCGCTAACGAGATCCATGCCGATGCGGTGGCAAGAGACTTTCCACGGAGAGCACTTGGGATTTGCAACAACGCAGGCGCAGGCACAAAATCGGGAGAGGAACGGCTCGCGAATAAGCAAGAGACTGTGTGATCGCCTCCGCTAATCGGGTAAGACAGGTGCTGTTGTGTTTACAGAGGAAGTTGCATGTGAAATTGAAAACAGCTTTTTGCGTTGCATTGGCCTCCCAAATGTGGAGAACCAAACACTCATGCGCCGGTATTAACGCAGTCGCAGCGAAATAACGTGCAACTGGCGAGGTTGTTGGAGCAACCTGCAATACCGTATGAGAATCACGGGCATACGCTGTAATTTTGCACCTGCTGATGAGCATCGATTCCCTTGCACTGGAGGGCGGTCAGCTACGGAAATGCGGCACAGCAGAAACGAGAATGCGATGCATTTGGCTACATCCAACTGTTGGAATCGGATCATCCCTTGAGTAAAACCAAATAAGAGGAAAACGACGGATATCCACATGAAAAACGGCAATTTCATTATTTGATGAAAAATATAAGAAATCCTCAAGTAAAGCGGCCAATTTTGTAAACGTACGTTGAATCAGCAATTTTGGCAAACCGCAGCGTCAGACCTTGAATTTATTAGACCCGATGTATTGTTTATGTGATCCAGGGATGCACACTATGGCATTTTTACTAAAAGCTTTTCAAAAAATTACAAATAATACATTATGCAATATGTTGAAGAGTTCCAAATATATTATGCACATACTCCCAACTAAAACAATTTAATTTCAAATAAATGCAGTAATTGTTTAACAATATTTATTGCAGCCGTCGATATTAGAAAATTTGCTCGAGTTCTTGACAGTACATTTTGAAATGAGTTGCGATTCGCCAATACATTTGGGGAGTCAATCGTAGTTCATTTCGCTTTCTTATGAAAAGAAATGCTGCAAAAATCATTTATATGTGTATGCGTAACCACACGACCCATGGTACAGTGGAACCCCTTTCTACAGGGTGTCACGCTTATGGCACACCCAATACAAGAGTATCTCTACTCCCTGCGATCTTACGGGGCCGAAGAACCTGCCTACACAAACATACTCGGCCTCAACAAGCTATTAGTGGGGCGAACCTCAGCGAGCGGAACGGGAGTTCCCACCTGCTGGTCGCAGCGAAGGCGGGACTAACGTTGCTGCACAACAAAGCGATAGGTGAGCGAATCGGATTCCGACCCAACATACTCTTCACCTGCCTTGGCAGGCGGCACTCGGCTTGTAGCATGTATTTTTATAAATCAATCACCTCTGGAGTTGACTGGTTTCTCAACATTCAACTCCCGATCTAGAGGCGGGATTTAGCACGCTTATTATATATCACAGAGCGATGCTGGATCATTTGAGTTTCCGGAATCAGCACAACTGATGGACGCGTACCACAACAATTGGCTGATGCAATTCTGTTTTCCAACTTTTTTTCAGAATGGACATGACTGATTTTCCTGCTGGAGCACGGGGAGTCGAGGATGTACAGCTACGCGTTGGCTGACTACTGTCTGCGCTTGATGAACTGGCATGATCGCCGTTTTGTGGTGCATCGTACATTCAAATTGTACTGTCTGAACCTCGTCCAGTGCCGCCAGATTGGCGATCTTGTTCAGAAAGTACCTCAACATGACGCAGACGCAGCGGTGGAGGCTGAAAATGGTGGGTGCGCACGTGAACAAGATGCACTGAGTGATTCGAGACTATCAGCAAATTCCCGCTCTCTCCTCAAGCAAGTCGAGCCATACTTAAAATTCTTCGAGGGAGCGGGCAAACGTGCGTGACCAGCTGGTGGATATGTTTGGGAACGGCGTGTTGCCAACTCCGCGGCCTGCCTTTTTCTTCACACTACTGGCGGCAGACACCATCTGGCCAGATGTCTTTCGTGTCTGCAACCCCGCATTAACTTGGGATGAAGCAAGCAACCTGCAATCGAAGGAGCGCCATCGCTATTTAAAACAAAAGTCAGACCTCGTGTGCCAGCACTTTGATCACAGGTTCATGGCGTTTTATTACAACATTACCTATGGAGCGCGCAACCATTGGGAGTGGTGATGGAGTTGTATTGGAGGGTGGAGTTTCAAAAGCGTGGCTCTCCGCATATCCTTGGTCTCCTATGGATTAAGGATGCGCCAGATGTGATCAGGCTATCCTCAACAGAAGAAGGGCGACAGCAGCTTGCAGATTATGTCGATTGGTTCATGTTCGCGAAATCGGTATCTGTGGAAGAACGTGGTACGTGCTGCTGTGAGTACTGCGTAGACACTGCCAGACAGCCCGCCGATATCTTAGCTCACTGGTCGTCACGCAACCCATCACTTCAGGCGGTTAGGTGCGACGTTGGACGTATCGTGCAAGGTGTCCAGGAACACGTTCGCTTTGTTGGATCCAGCTGCCGGCAAAACAATGGTCAGAATCGTTCCCAATTCTCCATGGAAGCTCGCGAATCAACACGAGTTGACGATACAGATGGCACAACTGGGATGAAAATCCACATCAAGCGAACCAACCCGCTCACCAACAACTGCTCGCTACACTTGCTGTACGTTTGTCTAGCAAACATGGACATCAAGCTCATCGGCAATGCTTACGGGCTGAATATATGGCGCAACGAGTGAGTAAAGCGGAGCCTGGTTCGTCCCAGTTTCTCGAAGCCATCGCCAAAGCAGTCAGCAAGTGATCAGCTTCTACCGCGTACCACGGCTTACTGAAAACAGTGGCAAATGCCACGACTCACGTTCGCGAGGTCAGTGCACAAGAGGCACTTTGATCACCACCACGCCTATGAACGGCAAATCTCGCATCGTCCTGAAACGTGAGGCATCCCCACACAGCAATCACTTTCATCCAGTTGGTCCAGACGCTGGGATCCATGAACTTCTCCACGAGTCGAAGGGTGACACCGAATGCAGCGGGCGTCGTGCGGCAGACATTCGTGTCGAGGCCATGGAGGGAGTGTACATGGCCCAGCCTGATGATGAATGGTTCGACGGCATGACCTACAAAATGTTCTGCCAGTCGTACGAGTGAAAGATTTCCATTGGATGATCCAGCCGAAGGAGGGAGAAGAAGATTTGGGGAAATCGCCGTTTCCCGATTGCAGGAGAAATCGGTGGATAGGAAGGGAGCTCCATGGATTGGGCTCAGAGGTTCATTCGATGATTTCTCAGTTTAGAAGCAAGTTCCTCGAGTTGTTCCTGGTGTCGCCTCCTACCCGCTTCGCTTTCTTCAAGCCCGATGCACTGGGCACCTCCGGGTACGCGTACGGAAGCTATGTGCTGCCCGAGGATCCCTCGGCGCCGGTGAAAGTAGAGTTCTTGAGCAACGGGTGTTGGGGAGGTCATGACGCCTTGGAAACGGAGCGTGCTCGTACCGAAGTCGAGGCACGGGCGGTAAGTGCAGCGGAGGCGTCGAGTGGGACCGGCACGTTACGGGCAGCTTCATCTGCGCTGCGCGTGTTCATCCAGTGGCAACTCGACTTTGGGACTATGGCATCGTCGTCGGCAACAAGTAATTTGCCGGGCGGGAGTCCAGTTTTTTTGCATGTGCAGTTTGACACGACGACTGAGTCATCGACGTTCGATGAAGGCAACTTCCAGGAGGTGGCTGTTGAAACCTACGCTATGAGGGCCTGTTTTCATCGTGCGGTCGCGGACATTATGCCAAGCGAAATGACAGCTATCAACCATGCAGCTTACGTGCACTTCAATGGGATTGGCAAGACGGCGTCTCGCAGCACCCGAAGCATCCTGCAGAGGCTTAACATGAACCCGGTGGACGAAGCCCTACCCGTTCCTCTGTTCGACGTTCAGGGATCTCGGGTGGTTTTTATTCCGATCAAGTATGTCCTCGACTTCGTCTTCTACCACGACGGAAACCGCCGTGCGCCACGGCACGTCGTGCTTGGCACGTCCTTCCTTGAGGGAGCGAGCACCCCTTCCCCGTTGGCACTGCCTTCACCCAGCTCTCTGCCCAACGGTGAGGTTGACAACATGCTCAGTGATTCCGAAGGTTACAGCGACTGAGAGATGGAAAGATACGTGGGGCCTAGCTCTCCGCCAACTGGCCCGAGTGCCAAAGGCTTCGACTGTCCCACCAGCGACCGCGAGTGTTCCATCAGCAGCCTCATGTGCAAACAAGCGGCGACATGTTGACGACGTACTGGGCACAAACTTATCACACCTCCATCAGTTGAGGGCGTCGTTCCAGAATCAGCCCGCCATGCTACGTGATATTGACGAGTTCATCGCGCTCAAAAAAGCTGAGCTGGCGCGCACGTCAGGCAGGGGTTGGTGCTCGCACCCACTTCGTCTGACTCCAAGGCCCAGTTTCGACCGTCTTCCCTACAAACCACAGTGCACCAGGCAATCGTCCACGGTACGTCCCTTACTATGGGTCCTCAGCTGCTTGTTGAAACACTGCAGTCGCAGTGTGAGCTGCTTTCATTTCTGCCGCATCCGGCTATCCTCCGCGGCCTCTGCTCGTGGGACTTCGGCATGCGCGGCCTGTCCGTGATGCATTTTGCGCGATTGGCGACCCCGGAACGGTGGGAGTTGACTCAGCGTTACGACATGACCGACTTTTCCCCGAAGAACAAGCTGCTAATGTTGGCTCTACCTGCAACAATAGACGACCTCATTGAGGCGCTCGATGGTTTGGCCTACGTCGTGGACAACTTCTGTCAGTCGGACGTCGTTGAGATCCTCCGTACGGCTCGTGCATTTATGACCCAGCTGCGAGTGACCACGGGTCCGCCAGACGCCATGGTTCTATTCGAGTTGGCCCCTGGGTGAACAGCCGACTCGAACGATTTCGAGCTCTCTTGGCTCAGGGCGACTCGGCGACGGCAGCCACTGTCCAGTTCGACTTCAGCGTATCGCATGCCTCCTACGTCCAGATATTGCAGAGCGTCACCCAGCAGCAAACCGCGGAGCTCCTGCGCGCATCCGAACAGCCACGTGGAGAGCAGTCTCGTCGGGGTGAAGTCAAACGCAATCACGATCGTGGTCAAGGGCGTCCGGGCACGCGCCAGCAGGTGTCGACTGTACCGACGGAGATACTTCGCGCACTCCCGTCCTCCAATGGCAAGAGCCTGTGCATGAAATATCTGGCCGTCAACACGTGTCGCGGTCGAGGTGGTGACTGCGTCTTTGACTACCGCGGTCACTTCCGACCCACTGCGTTGGCTCCACCAGTGCGCGCCTTCATCGAACAACACTACGGTGGGTTGAAACCAGAGTTCAAGGATCTGCGAGTGTGCCATGGGTCGGACGCTGGCTCGTTCGTGTCCAGGCCGCTTCCACAGCCACCGGATGTGCGCGATCACGCCACATCAGGTCCACCGACTGCGGTGTTTGTTGCAGCCAGTCCGGTCCGAGCACTGACTGCATCCGGCCATGCCACCAGTCTAGCTGCCCAATCCACTGTGCTCCCCTCGGCAGCCTGCTTGACGTACGTTCACGGCTTTCCGGCGGATTTTCCCCTGCCACGACTTGTCTGTCATGCCGCTGAATGCCCCGGATCAGCGCCACCGCATGTTGAGCATAACTGCGAGTTCATCCGAACGCGTCGTGCGCGCCTCGCCACGACATTGGTGTTGCGGCGATGCCTGCTGGCGAAACATCACCTAGCGATATTAGCGGTGGTGAGTGCCACGCTTGGCCATCTTCTAGCGGGCGCTCCACCTACGTCGGTGACTACTGGTTCTGGCCCTCGTTATCGGCTCGATCACGCCAAGCGAGCCGCGTTCAGCGCATTCTTGTGGCGCACCAAGATGCCCCTTCCCGAAATTGTGCGTTTATTGCATGGTGAGACCTCCGAAGATTCGCGCCAGAACAAGGCTCTCGACTTCTTAACGGCAACGACATATCCCCATGCGGGGCGTTGGAACGAAATGGTGGGTCACGATGTCATACCCACGTGGTCTCAACCTCTCGAGCGGCTGCGCCGCCCACCAGCCAACCATGGCTCCGCGCGCCAAGCACTCAACGTTATCGTCAAGAACCTTCGCAAAGGACAGGACGCTAACCACTATCTTGTCTTGGATGTTGACCTGCCTGATCAACTGGACGACGTCACATGCAGTCCATTCGGAGCCGTGCAAAAGGGCGACATACCGCTCGCAGAGGACGCCAGGGTGATTCACGACTTGTCGTACCCACCAGGCGACTCGGTCAACGATCATACAGAAGCGGGTAGCACGATCGACATATTCTACGACAGGGCCGTGTCCATCGCTCGAAGGATCGTCGAGGTCGAGGACGTATTCCCTGGCCGCGCACGGATAATGGCTAGCGATGTTTCTGGTGCATTTCGTCACATTCCTCTGCATGCATCAGCGGAGGGTCGGTTTACCGGGAACATTCCCTCGCTGGGCGTCCTCGCTATTGCCTTGGCGTGTCCGTTCGGCTGGACGGATTCACCGGGGCAAGGCCATCAAGCACATTTATGGGTCTTCGTCGCCACGCTGGCCATCACAACCAACGATCGGGTCAGCAGACTTTGACGCGAGGGGCTGGTGCGACGACCACATCTGCGTGAAGCCGGACGTCGGATCGCGTCTCGACGAGGCAGGTCTCGCTCTACATTTGGCAGTGGTTCAAGTCCTCGCGCCAGATGCTTGTAATGACGACAAATTCACGGAGTGGTTCACTCGCTGGCAGGCGCTGGGCCTCTGCTGGGATCTCCACCAAGTAACAGTGTCAATCCCTGACAACAAAATTGCCAAGGCTGAGGGTCGATTACTCGCAATACCTGCCGCTCAAACTACAATGCGGAAGGCGCTAAATGAGCTGCTGGGCAGCCTCCGCCAAGTTTGCACATGTGTTCGGTCTGCGACTGCGTTTGTGCAAAGCATCGGCGATCTGTGTTGCTCCGCCAGTCGCAGTCGTCGCGTCATCATCTCAAAAGCGGCACACGATGACGTCCGTTGGTTCCTTGTTGTTCTTCGCACCGCTAGGCTGAACTCCATCCCGCTGAGCCAGTTTGCGGCTTTGCAACCCCCGGATTGGCACATCTTCATGGACGCCAGCGACCGCGGGCTCTGCGCACTATTCCCTGGCTGGGGTGAGTATCTGCAGGTGGAGTTCACCGTGGACGAGCAGGCCCGGATTCGGGCCCTAAACCGCCAGGGCACTTCGGCCTTTGGCATCAACCTGCGCGAGTTGTTGAGCGCCACGTTCGCATCGATAGTGTGGGGTCCTGGGTGGGCGCGCCCTGGCTCATGTCACCATCCACACGTGCGCTTCTGGATTGACAACCGGTCCGCTATCCCCTGGACGAACAAGTAGCGGAGTCACAATCCAGGTGCTCGGATGCTGCTTCGGCTGCAAACCTTGCTCGAAGCCAAGTACGACTTCTTCACCAGTGCGGCCCACATCCCAGGCGTAAAGAGCATCATGACGGATGCGGGCAGTCGGGTGTGGCAATCTCCGACGCTGGCCACACATTCACTAATCTGTCCCGTGGTTGGCTACAGGTCACGACTCCGTCCGACTTGCGGCAACCCTCGATGGCCTGGGCGCGCTTTTGCGCGCAGGAGCTTTAGCCGCATCGTCTCGGGTGGCATACAACCGGGCGTGGGCTCAATGGTGTGCCCATATGGGCTGGCATCCGTGGTTGCAGGCGAATGCAGTCGATGCAAATGCCGCCCAACTTGGAGATTTTGCCGTGTATTTGTGGCAGTGGGCAATGAACCACCGTGGTCGCGGCAACACCTGCTTGACCGTGTGTGCCAAGCTCAGCGCAGTCCGGTGGTACCACCGCAGCAACCTCGGCTACGACCCTGGTGTGAACGCTGGCCACGCTCTGCTGCTCAAGGGCATTCGCCGATTCACGTCCCTAGTCCTCAAGCAGCCGATCGCTGTGGCGATCCTGTGCTCGGTGCACGCCAGGATCAACCTCTCTCAGCCTCGCTCACAGCTTCTGTGGGGTGGTCTACTGCTAGCGTACTTCTTATTGCTGAGGCGCTCCGAGTATCTTCACTTGGGACGCAGGCATCATACCTACGTCCTCCTCGGAAATGTGTCGTTCCACGACGCTGGTGGGAACCCATGCTCTTCACCCAAAGCCAAGATTGTCGGGGTGACGCTCCATGGGGTCAAGAATAACCAGTTCGGACGGGAAGAATGCCGGTATCACCAAAAGTCCGGTAACCGTATAAACTGCTCGGTTCACGCGGCTCGGTGGGTGATGAAGGGGGCAGCCGCATTCAGCACGCAGAAGCACCAGTCAGCGCTATTGACAGGAGGAGGTACAGGAATAGCAGCGAAGGAGTTGGTGTAACGGGGCGTTCCCCGTTACAAAAGGAGGTGAGAAGTTGCTGGGTGCAACTTGGCAGTCTGTGATTGGACAGATGTCTGCATATTTTAGGATTTTAGCCAATTATCTGGATCCCCCTCAATGGGTGGCTCGCAGCTAAGTGCACGCTAAGTTCGGCCTTTGCGGGCCGTACTTAATAACAATCAGAGTCAATTTAGCTTCAAAGCCCACACGTCTTCGGCAGCGGCCCGAAGACCTTCGCTTCCTCAACCCTCGTGATAGTCTACGTAACGGGAGCAGTGGCCCCGTTACAGTTGGCGTATCACATCAAGGCGGCCGCAAGAACTCTCGGTCTGAACGAAACGCGCTTCTCCACTCACTCCGTTCGCGTGAGAGGAGCCACCAAGCTGTTGAACGCAGGCGTCGATCGACTCGTCATCAAATTGATGGGTAGGTGGTTTTCGAATACCTTCGAAGAGTACCCGGTACTTACTGCTGAAGGCTCTGCTGATCTCGCACGGCTCATGATCTGAGTCGCACTTCTGCTGCCAAGTTGAAGCTGAACGATATTCGCCCAACAGCATGCACTGGATGTTCATGCACCAGTAGATCAAGGCCACATCCGAGCATGAGAGACGATCATTTACCCGTCCGCCAAGCCCAGATCCGAGTGCGAGAGGTCATAGAGCCGTCCGCCAATTCCAACTCCTGGCGGCAAGCAGGAAACAGCGCGGTTGACTATCGCCAGCCGGTTGAACAACATACAAAGCAGCAAGACGTACAAACAGGATCATCGGTCAAGACCCAGAGCCAGACACCGCGGGCAGCCATTTAGCTCTTCGCGTCAAGAAGCACGAGACATGAGCATTCAGTTCGCGGTTCAAGGTGGTTAAGTCAAGTCCAACGCCGTGTCAAGCTCAAACGAATTCCCAAAATGGGAGTTGTCCAAAGAGGGGATGGTCGAGCGAGTGTCCGCCGCCGTTTGCCACTGGCAGCTCAGTTCGGTTTAGACGGTGACGAGCGCAAGCAGGCCAGGAAGTTCAATGCCCAGGCGCACCATGAGGCATTGCCCGCCCTGGATGCGGACTGGCGGAAACTTTTGTGGGGCGCCACCACCCCACACCCAGAGACGGTCAATGGAAGTGTGAAACGTTGCCCCCCATCTGCGATCGTTGGAAAAATTCGCCTGATGCATCGAATTCACCGGCAGCGCTTACGGAGAGATTGGACGGTATCAGGTTCGCTAAAGAGCGCACGCAACCACAGCCTATTTGCAGTGCGCCTCGCATAAAAATGGGCCCAACCTACGCCGAGTAATGCTTTCGCAGGGGTTTTGAATGTGCCGTGGCGGATGCTGGGTGAAGTTCCGGATTGCGACGACGAGTGCTTCCGTCGTTTTGAATACTGTGCTCGCAGAATGGTGATCTAATCCGCACGCTGCAGACCAACATTGACCGATCCACACGAATGGAGATGCTATCGACAACTGAACAAAGAGCTTGTGGTGGAGTGCCTTCCTTGAGAAATCTCTTGGTCGCTCTCACGCACAAAGCGACGTCGCCCCTTGCTTTGGCTTCGTCGCGTTTTCCCCGGGACTTGACTAACGTAATTCCAAAGAATCGGCTTGCGTGGATCAACGTAGCACAGAACCTTGAGGCTGGGTGGTAGGCGCGGGGATTAGCGTCTCACGCTGCCGGTTGTCTCCTCTCCTTCTCTTCTCTCTCCTCCTTCCGGGTCGTGCTTGGCCCTATCGTTTGCCGTCGCACGTCCGTTCCTTCGCCAGGTCGCACTTGAGCCCTATCGTTTGCTCGCGTGTTCCTCTCTTCCGTAGATCGCTCGGCCCTGTAGATCGCTCCGCGTCG
>MBAC02005474.1:0-22500 GCA_001712635.2 Nothophytophthora sp. Chile5
CCAGCGTGGTGGTGCCCTTGTCGAACTGCAGCGTCTGGTCGTTGTCCTCCGTGTACTTGACCTTGAAGTGCTCGCGCGAGTACGCGGCGGGGTCGGCCACGGGCGGCAGCAAAAAGCCGCTGGCCAGCGCCTCCGGCACGTTCGTGGCCACGCGCAGATCGTCCTGCGCCGCCATGTGCATGTTGGGCATCGCCCCGCCGTACGTCATGGTGCTGCCGCGGCTGCCCGCGCGCAGGAAGTCCAGCTTCACCACCGGAGCGCTCATCGTTCCTCTTCTTGCTCGGTCTGCTGCTGCTTGCTTTACTTTTGAGGGGGAAGAACGGATCGAAGGAAGAAGATCCAAAGGGGGAGCCGACTCAGCTAAGTACGAAGCGAACTTAGTTGCATTCAAGAGGACTTGAAGTTAAGTTCGGGTGGGAGTGAAGCCGGTATACCGCGATTGATACCGGAACCAATATATTTCTGAGTCGCTCGAAGGGCGGCGGCTGATTCGGCGGTGCATATTCATTTGTGGCCGAGTGCGGCGGCCGAGCGATTACGCTACGCGGCGGCACGTGCATTGATGTCTGGGTCGTAATCGCGCTTGCCTGTGGAAATACGCCGATTACCATGCTCGTGGCGTGCGCGCTGGAGAGAGAAGCAGGGAAGGATGCAGGCAGGCGCCATGAATCCGACGGCGGACGCGGGTTGCTTGAGAAATGTCGGAAAGTATCCCTTTTTATCGGATATTTGGACGCCCATCGGTCGTGCCGTGCTTCCTTGGCGTTGCTCCACTGAGCCGGTGGTTTTGCTTATGGCTCTCATTTTGGTGCGAAGAAGAAAGTGTGTGTCAATCCCAGCGAGGAAGTTTAACTTAGCGCCTCGAACGTGAAGAGAATCAAGGAAAACGAACACAGCAGCATAATGGAGTTCCGAACTGGCTTCTGGGTTCGTTTGATAAGTTAATGGTGACCGCGCCAAAGTCGTGTACAAAGCGTAGCTAGCTGCTTCCGCAGGTTTACATCTGCAGATGGTCGATGTGGAAGCGGATCATATCGTCCAGCACGCTAACAGACGACGAGGGCTCCTCGTGCTCAGCCAGAAGCGAACCGAAGGAAGTCGGCTGCGCGCTGCTGTAGCGCTCCACCTTGAGGATGCCGCACTCGGCACTCTCCGGCTTCACGTGCTCATCCAAGATGGACACGAGCACGTCCAGCTGTTCCGGATCCAACACTTCATCAAGCGAGACATCGCTGGATGTAGACGGCGCCACTGGAGCGATAGCTTGCGCTGCTGCTGGACTCACCGCCGCAGGTGGGGCCGGCGCTGAGACGGTTACCGTCGTCGGTGCAGACTCGCCTATTCTGGGAGGTGTACTGCCATTCGCCTGCGGTCTTGGCGCTTCGTCGGCGCCCGTGGGGCTGCCGTAGGAGAAGCCTTCGCCTCGCAGCGGCTTCAAATTGGCGGCCATGAGCTTGACCTTCCGCGCATCAAACGCCGGATGGTGGCCCTTCACGTGTCGGTTCAAATTCCCGGCGGTGCTGAACGTCTTGCCGCAGGCTGGCGACGGACACACGTGCACGGGGCTTCCCAGGTGGAACTTCATGTGCTTGGAGAGCTTGTTCTCGCTGCGAAACGTGCAGATGCAGCCCCCGACAGGGCACTCCAGCGGCTTGATGGGGCCGTGCAGTCGCTTGTGCCGCGACAGGTTCCCCGGCGTACTGAACCGGCGGCCGCACGTGCGCACGGGACAGATGTGGCGCTTCTCGCCCGCGTGCATCTTGAGGTGCTCGGCCAGCGAGAAGCTCTCGGTGAACGTGCGGTCGCAGTAGGGAACAGAGCACCGGTACGCAACGGGGCCCGCTAATGTCGCAGCGCCGTCCATAGTTCCTGCGAGCGCCGGCATCGGTTCGGATCTCAGAGTGGGCGGAATGGCCTGGTCGGAAGCCGCAGCGAATATCCAGAAACACGTCGCGACGCTGTCGACAGGGTGGATTATGCGGACTCGTCGAAAATCGAAGTGTGAGCTCTCTCTCGCTCGCTCGCCCGGATTGTTGACTGCAAATATTTGGCGGCCGGCGGGTTGACGCCTGGGCCACTGCTGAGATGGGGCGCCCCTCGTGCCTTAGAAAACGGCCAGAGTCCGGCTGGGTGGAATGGAACCGCTTGGTCCCTCCAACTGCCGGAGACAAAGCTGGCGCAGCCGTCTTCACAACGTGATGGGATGAACGCGGTTAATTAGCAGTTATGTTGCAAATAAAAAACAGCACCTGAGCCGGGGCGGCAAAAAGGTGTTTTTCCGCCACAAATGTTTGGAGAGTTTTTGTATTATGTCTTCAAATTCAAACAAATGTCAGCTCTGGTTCGAAAATGTTGTGTAAACAGACTTGATCAACAATGCATTCCGAGCCGAGGCCAACTGACTGGTGGCAGGGATTCTAGAAACGGACGGTCCGGCTCATGGGAAGTTGGTGATTGCACAGCGTATCTTTGTCAACGTATCACTGGAATATACCGGCAGCAACGACGTCGCCACGTGCGAGGCTGTGCGTACACGAGGTGGTGATCGAACGTATGGCTATTGCTCACCGGAACTCTTGTCTTGTTACCGGCACATGTACTGCCGCGTATGCTGTAAATTGCCCCGTAATAACGCCGTGCGACACGCTGTGAGCCAGCATGCCCAGACACGAAGTCGCTGTGTGTGTGGGACAACAGCGCCACCTGGCGAGCGAAACCCGCTGTTTGGAGATTATCTTCTGCTTCGGCTCTTGCGTGCTCGGTGGCGGCTGGGTTTGTCGTTAAAAATACACGCGGCGAATTGTGAAATCCAGCATGCAAGCTGGTGTCCAGTTTACAAAAAGTTGCTCCGTTAGCTTACGCGAAGTGTTCATGTCATTCCTGCTTTTTTAAGTTACCGAGTGGGGCGTATTCTATACTAAGAGACAGTAGGAAGGTTTGGTGTCACAAGGTGCGCAAGACGGCTTGTCTTTCAAACTGTTGTTGAAGGGGCTTCCTTTTCAGACGGTGTGGCGAGCAATCAAGGTATCTGCGCCTCCAGAATATCTACATGCACTCGGCGCCTCGTTGCCGGTGTCGCTCGGAATGGTCGATGAGAGAAAGTGACGGTGTGAGAGAGCGGGGCCTCCCAAAGAGATTGAGACAGGCCACATCGCTGTTTGTGTTCGTCAGTACGGATTGCTGCCAGTTCAGAGCCCAAATAATTGCTTCCATGCTGGACGACTACGGCATTAAGAGCAAGTGCTAGCTTGTGAGTTGTGGCTGAGGCGGGGGCGATTTGTAAGGCACCAACTAACCTCCCAGTCGAGAGCGCACACTCAGCAAGTAGATCGTGGAGAGCAAACTACACACATATACATCTCGGAAAATACCGAATGAAGTCCCCAAAAACACTAAAGCATAAATCCGGCTCGAAGTCTGAACTGGAAATTTTGCTGATAAGACTGACTGCTACGTATCGATATTTCAGACATGCGTTACTCGGCAAATCACATAACAAATTTGAGCCAGGCGCCCGACCTTTCGTGGGTGCCTGGCTCAGGCAGGGACGGTTTGTCCCAGTCAAGCTGACTCCAAACACTGCAGCAAACTTATGGATCTATGATTACCGCTTCAACCTCTTCAGCTCTTCACAACGCCCCAACTTCACTTCTGTCCACTTCACTGTGGAATCCGCCTCCAGAGGTTGGCTCGTTGGTTTCCCCGGTTTTCCCCGGTGCGGACGGCCCCCTCATGCAAAACGATCTCTGCATTCGACGACGGCGTGTTTTTCGCTAGATGTGCGTACATGCCATGCGATGCCGGCCGGGCATTACGCGCTACGTCGAGTTGTGTTGCTTGGTCGGGATACAGTCTGGCTGTCTGACAGACCGTTCGACAGTCTGGTGAGCCGGGCAACCCCTTCCATGAAGACGTTAATCTGGGGCTGTTGGACATTGAAGTGCCAAGGAGCACGATGGCACTGCTCTTGAGACTGCCATGCTCCCACTCCATCTGTCGACATCGCCCTAGTCGTGCTCTTCGCCGGATGCTGCTTTGATCAAAAAGTAAGTCCCCACCCACTACAACGCAAAAAGCACTCGTCTGAAAGTGCCTGCTCGACGCAACTAGAACGTTATTTCCATGCCTGCATTTAGTACTTGTATGTTCCTGTGACTCTATTGACCCTTCACACTGGAGAGAGAAAGGCGCACGGCATGTCAATGGCATGACGCCATGTAGTACCCACATCATCGAGGATTTGGCGCTCTGTCAAGCATTGCAAATGCTGCACTTCACTGGTGGCCAGAGGTTTCGTCTTGCTTGCTCGCTCGCTCGAAGGACAACCACGTTGAACTTTCCGCGAAGCTTACGAGTATGCTCCTATTTTCGACGTCAAGACTCCAGACTCTTCAAGACGCCAGGCATTATGCTTATTCCGCTATATTTCTTGGCGCAAAGTGCCGCTGCGAAAGGCCATCCATTTCGTTTGCAGTGGGAACAACACAACAACCTGCTTGCTTCTGGATTACGGCGCTGACTTTCTGCCTCGTTCGAGGTGTTGCTGGCAGAATGAGTCAGTAGGTTTAATTGCGCCATATTTGGTTATTTAATTGCTATTGGCTTGCATGAAAGGTCAGGTTGAAGTAGGTTTATATAATTTTGAAAGCTGCTTTTTGGGTGTGAAGACTTCAATCGTGCTAGAGTTCAACGCCCGTCTTTCCCTCATCGTCGCTGGCCTGATCGTCTTCCAACAGCCAAGATAGCACCTCCAGCAAATCTGCGTCCGACACGGCATGGCCGTCAGGGTAGTCAGTGCCCACATCCATTTGCTGGCAGTTGTCTTCGGCTTCGTCTTGCTCAAAGCTGTCGACATCCCAATTGAACATGCTCGTGGGCTCAACATCCACGCTGGTCGGGGACTGCTCTTCCAGCGTTCCGCGGGCAAGCGGGTGGCCAAACCGGATGTGCTGGTTCCTCATGTGTCGGTTCAGGTTGCCCGTCGAGCTGAACGTCTTGCTGCAGTTGGCAAACTTGCACCGGCGCGTTGGCGTCCCCAAGTGCACGCGCATGTGGCGGCGCAGCTTGTGCGCGGTCGTGAACGTTTTCGGGCACTGCAGAACGGGGCACGCGAGAGGCTGCAGCTCCTCGCCATGCAATCGGCGGTGTCGAGCCAAATTGCTGGTCGTGCTGAACCGCTTGCTGCATCCTGGAGCCGGGCAGACGTACGCTTTCTCGCCTGTGTGAGTGGCCAGGTGTTCCTGCAGCGCGTATCGTCGGTTGAATTTGCGCGGACACTCACCGCATTGGTACACGAATAGCGGGGGGAGCGTCTTGCTCGATGCATTCGCCGTGAGGGACACGGGCTTCAGTACCTCCGTCGCGAAACGCGGGGTCATGGTCGACACGAATTGGTAGACGGAGGTCGACATCCTGTCAAGCAGGCAGGTTCTTGTGAGGTCAACGGTAAGTTGAGAAATGGGAGAGTAGCGGTCATGCCACGCGAGCGACGGCTGCAAGGGGGGAGATGAGATGCATGCGCTTGTGGCGTCCTTTGCCCTCTCGCTCACCCAAATTTTGCCGCGTCATGCCACCCCGCGATAGATTTTTTTCGGTGGCCGTTCCCATTGCGCATCTTCACGCGTGGAACTCTGACGCCCAAGTGCAGCGGACTACAGTGTCACGTGCAGGTTGCGGGGCTGGCAGCGTTTGACACGCTGCCTTACGAACGCAGTAACCTGGTGATTTCATTAGCGCCAAGCTCGACTTGGTTGAGTCAGGTGCGCTCGGAGAGGCGCGGATATTGCCGAAAACACAGGCGGGGCTGCTCTTGGCCGAGCAAAATCCAGCTTCGAGGTTGGCGCGGCCCAAGAGAAACGCCGCGTGTTCGCGCTCGTGTCCAACTACCGGTGTTTTTCTCGTTTGCGTGCTTTCTTTCTCATCCACCATGTAAAAAAAAAAAGTATCTGCGAAGATGGACCTCGTTAGACAGGCGGCCGACAAAGCAGCATGTCTAGAAGTCAGCCACTGCCCGTCATTACCAATAGCCACAGTCAACCACGTAGCCATTTTGCGTCGTCCTTTCGGGGGGGATGATGGCTTCGGTAGCTGAGCTTGATTTGTGAGATATAGAATGACGTCCATAATTGATTGATGTGGAAGCACGCGGTGTCTGCGTAGCCTGACGACAGCTCACTCACAGGCACGACATTCGGCCATTGACGTTTACGGCGCGGTACTGTGCGGTCGTACGCATTGACGCCGGTGTTGGACATCAGCTTGCGCATCTCAGTGGAACCGTCACGCGAAGGCATTGCTGGCGGCTGCACGAGCTGCAGGATGATGCAATCTGAAGGAGCGAAGGACTGTCAGTAGCGCCTCGAAGTCGCAGCTTCGACGCCACGCTCACGACCAAGACGCAGCAGCATTTGTCAGTTCTCGGGCTATCGGAGCATGCACGCACGTGCACGCTGGATACTGGCGCTGCGAGCGCACCGCTACGGCGATATACTGGGACGATCGCGGGCAGTGCCACAGGCTTCTCTTCGGGTGTAGGACTCTATCACATGCCGTGCTTCCATGGCGTCAACATGGAGCAAGTATGTGCTTCTCGGTATCCAGCCGCCTTGCACCACGCGACATGCTATCAAGCCAGTCGCCTGCAACTTGCAAGCGCCAGGCAGCGTCTCGCCATCGTGTCCGGCACGAGGGCGACATTGCTCTGATGAATGGCAGCGAAGGCGCTGCTAACGATGCTCTCCCTCGCCAACAACAGCTTTGAGTTGTCTTACGTTCATTCACTATTTATCAGCGTTTTTGTTGGTGGTTTTCTCCTCCTCCGTGTCGTTCGAGGGCTCTGCTCTCGCTCTCGCTCTCGCTCTGCTTCTCTTCCTCCTCCTGCACCCTCGCTCGAACCGACACAGTTCCTCCGACCAGCCAAACCCAACCCACCAGCTAGCTACCGCAGTACGAAGAAGGAGGCAGACCGACCGGCACGCACTTTCCCATGGCGCGCTCGACTCTGCAATCGTCAGCTCCTACGCCTCGGCGACCGCGACCTCGTCCTCGGGGGCCTTGATGGTGTATGCACCCGCCGCGAGTGTGATCACGGCCGAGGCGCCGAAGAGCGCGTACGTGCTCTTGGGTCCGTCGGCGTTGTTGATGAACTGCGGCATGCGCGCGAACGTGGCGGCGCGCGCGGCGCTGAGCAGGTGGTAGCTGATCGGGAAGGCCACCAAGAGCTTGGAGGCCGTCGCGAAGCCCGGGATCAGGTCCTGTGCAGCGTAGATCATGGCCGGGATGTCGCCGCCCACGAAGGCCACGGCGCTGCCGGCCGCGAAGGCTGTGGACATGCCCATGGCCGCGAAGCGGTTGGTGATGGAGGACTTGGCCGTCGCTGGCATCGTGTAGATGGTCACGTGCGGCGAGATGGGGCGGCCCAGCGACTTCTGGTGCGCCGAGTAGTGCTCCGTGGACATGGCGCGCGCCAGAGAAGGTCCCTGCGCCGCTGCGACCCGCGCCGCCTTCTTGCTCACAACCTGCAGACTCATGTTCGGTGCTGGGCTGTGCTATGCTGTGCTGTGTGGGGGGTTGCCGGTCGAGATGTGGGGAAGCGAGAGGAAGCCCCAAAGGCGACGCACCGCGCGTGGCTGCGCGGAACCGCGAGTTGTGATATCCTGTAGGAGGTGATCGATTGCGAGAGGTGATGTTGTTTAACACAGCGTTGGCAGAGTCGAGACAGCAGCTGCGAATGACCCGTCAAAGCTGATGGAACGGTTGCAATTGGAGGCTGCAGCTTCACTGGGCAGAATATTGGGTTGTGCAGGTTGAACTCTTGTTCTGGTGGTTCAGCTTTGGATGATGGTGGGTAACAGGGACGTCTGCACAACGTATTTATAGCCAATCCGTTGTTGGAGCAGGATTGCGTTTCAGCCAATTGTTGGGCGCGAGGAAGATCGCGTCCCGAAGGTTAATCTATTCACGGGACACGTCCCGGACCAAATTTCGCTACACGGGACGCGTCCCGACTGGAGCTCAGATGGTGCGGGACCAGCGTTTGTGCGGTCTGGACGCGGAGCTCAACGCAAAGGGAAGAACGAGGACGATGCTGCCAACGGGAGTGCGCCGAGCGGCGACCAGCAAGCGCGCCCTAGCGCTGGTGCAGAGCCAGCGCCGCAACAGCGGGTCGCTGTCGAAGAACAAGCACGTCGAGGTGCGTCCGGCGGTGTCTCATTTGATTCCGACCGCGTCTTGTGGATGTGTAAAGTGGCGCTTGCTAACCTCCCGACTGGTCTGGGCTGCTTGTGTGACGCCTGCAGAACTGGAACAACTGGCGAGGCGACTCGGAGAAGCGTTTCAAGTTCGACGCCAACTTCTTCACTTCGGTGGCGGCGTGGGGCGTCGTCCCCTTCACCCTCTACTACGTCGTGGGCTCGGCGGAACGCGTACGTTCCATGGGGATCTACTCCAACGTTACGCTCTATAAGGGAGGGCGTCTAACTCGGTGCATTGTGGTGGTTCTATGATGCTGTAGCGCAACCGCGACACTCGCAACGGCATCCCGGAGAACTTCCGCCAGTAAATCAATCACATCGAGGATTGCATGGCGACAAGAAGAAAAGGAGGAAATGCTACAAATGCACAGGAAGGAAGGACGAGGCTGTGGTATTTGGATGCTGGTGACAAACTGGCATCGCACTTTGCTCCCTGTGGCGTCCAATCTTGAGGTCGTTGGGAGGGAGAAGAGCACAGTGATGAAGGACGAGTGTGTGCAGCAGGCTCGATGGGAATGCAATCAATCTAAACTCCCGCCTTTTCCATTCCATCGCCTCGGCTCGGTTCGGGTTCGAATGTCCTTGCCCACCGCATGCCCAACCTGCTCCATGGATTGCTGCATACGGGCGCGGACTCTTCGCCTTCATTCGTCTCTTGCCTTCTGCTGGTTGGCATTATGAGCCAGGCGTACTTAATCGAATGCATACAAAAATCAAGGTATTTCATTTTCCATCGTACCTGTGGAAGCGGCGGGAATGCGGAACCTGCACGAGGATCTACGAGCTCCAGAGCAACGACGCTCCAGTGACCCACACGCGGCCGTGCTGGATGAATTTTACTCGCGCGTGATGCACCGCGTGTGCGCTTCCTACTGTGAGCAAGACGAGTCTGGAGGCGCTGCTGCTGTGGCGTTGTTGGCGCAGGTAGAGCCCGAGTTTGCAGGGCGAACAAATCGCATTATGGAGTTCTGACGTGATTACTGCGCCTTGTTGCTGCTGCATTTACGGCAGAAATGGAGAGAACGGTTGGCGTTGTATACAGGAGTGCGCCGTGGCGCTTCTCCTGCTGCAGGGTGCGACGATATCCCAATGGTTCGGGCGGTGGCGTCGATAGAACGTGAAGTCGCGTCTTCTATTAGGCAGGACGACACTCCATCGCGGCATCTCCACGCTACTGAAGCTGCTCCTCATCGAGGAATGGGACGGCCAAGCGCCCGTCCGGTACGTTAACACTCACTACTGAAGAGTGTAGTGGAATCGCTTATCGAAAGCGCTGATCGCGACCCTCGTCTGTGTGTATGGACGCCCAGCCAAGTGCCACGGCGAGCGCTTCCTCTTCGATGTTCGCCAAGATGGTACGCAAATCGAAGCCAGTCCAAGTGACAGCAAGGCGGAGTCTCTAACTCAAGCGCGGCAATCATTTTGTACTTCGCGGTTGGTGTCATGTAGCTCGGAGGGAAGCGCAAGCTCCAGCAGTTGGATGGATCAGTGGAAGACGCGGGTTCAGAGGAATCGGATGCAGATGACTCGGGCGGTGGAGAAGAACGGAGGGATGACGCAGAAGGTGGTGAGGAAAAAGAGGAGAGCTACGAGGAGGATGGCAGCCATATTACTGCAAAGCGGTCCGTCTCGACGGAGCCGACGTCGACGCTGGTCTCTGCAACGGACCTCATGCCGGTTTCTCAACTGTTCGGCAGTCAATTCCCGCTGCAACTAGCCGCCGAATACTCAACCTTCGGCTATCGTGGCAAACGGCGCGGATACTCTGGCGAGCTGCACGCGATTGTGCTGACGTGGCCACGGCGTCTGTACGCGAATGAGACGACTCTTCCGGGCGCATTGCTGTGGTGCTATGGTGATTCAACACAAGGGACGAGCGATAAGAGCGGGCTCGCAGAAGTGCTTTCACTGGGGGACACACTGGCCGAACTGAAGATGAAGCTGGCCAACGGGACGACGACCATCGTGCCGATGACTCGGGTCCGTCGATTGACTGAGTTTCTGATTCGAAAAGGTGCCATTCATCTGCAGAGTGAGCAATAAGTGGCCGGGTATCATCAGAATGGCAGCTTCTGCAAATAGGAACTGCTATTTTTGAGAGGCGAGGACGAGTGTGAGGGAGTTGGTGCTTGGAAGAAGTGTTTGGTGCTGCTTATTGCCACATTTGGAATCGGTTTGCACCGGCGAAGATGCAGCGAGAAGCTCCAGAAGTTGGCTGCTTTGGGGCAATGGAGAGCGCATCGCACGTGGCGCACGAAGGTCATCTCCAGTATCAGGGGAAGGATGGCAAATGGAAAGAGCGGTGGTTCCTTCTGGACGCGGAGAAGCTTGCGCTCGTGAAGTGTGGTGCAGCGACTCATCGGCCATCGAAGTCCTTCGGCAGTGTTCTTGGGGGCGACGTAGTCATCGACGATGTCCGACCGCTGTCTGAAGTACCTGCTCCATCAAGCAGGGAGGAACTGCCAGTCGCGGCGGTTGAGAGTGAACCTGCAACCTTTTCCGGCTTCGAAGTGAGCACGCGAGATGGAGCGAAGTTCGTGTTCCGCACGAAATCGCTGGATGAGCAAGCTGCCTGGCTTTCCACGATCCTCAGGACCTCCAGCGGGTTTTCCGCCGGAGTGATCGAACGGTTAGCGGTTCGAGAACTACTCGCCGGCAAATACTCCTTGGTTCGAGAGCTCGGACGTGGCGCCTCCGGCATCGTCTCGCTCTACACTTGGCAGGGAAAGCCGTTCGCGATCAAGAAGTTCGTTCCTCAGAAGAGCAAAGGCATCCCGAATCGACGTGCAGTCCCTGCTGCTACTGGGAAACGACCGTCGATGCTCGCAAATGACCCCAACGCAGTGCCCGACGACGTCCGACGAGAGGTGGCGTTGCTCAAGAAAGCCAGCAATCTGCCATTTGTGATCCGACTCCATGACGTGATCCTGGACACCGAGCACCGCGACTACTACCTAGTGATGGAGTACATGGGTGGTGGTGCCATTGCCGAGTGGGATAGTTCGCGAAAGTGCTATGTTAGTTCTCGAGCCAAGAGCGCAGCGAGTGGCAGCGCCGCTTTGCTGGATGAAAACACCATACGAACGTACGTGACGAATCTGGTGCTGGCTGTCCAAGGACTCCACTTGAACCACCTCTCGCACCGTGACATCAAGCCGGAGAACCTCATGGCGAACGAAGAACACACACTCTGTAAGCTAGGGGACCTCGGGGTCGCACACTACTTCAAGGAGGAGAACGGTGCGCTGCGGGATGAAGAAGACGTGGAAGCGATGGAGCTGTGGGATCTCAACCAGAACGAGACTCCGTCTTCTCCTCGACCAGAATCCAGCAATAACGACTTGGAACCTGGTAAACGGGAGTTGAGGGGCTTGATCAAGTCGACGAAGGGCACGTATCAGTTCTTGCCCCCGGAATCACTGAGTGGCGACGCCTTTTGCGCGTTCAAGGCG
Organism: Nothophytophthora sp. Chile5; assembly: GCA_001712635.2. Classification (NCBI taxonomy): domain Eukaryota; phylum Oomycota; class Peronosporomycetes; order Peronosporales; family Peronosporaceae; genus Nothophytophthora; species Nothophytophthora sp. Chile5. Next base: position 11,705 of record MBAC02005474.1, read on the forward strand.
GACATTTGGGCCATCGGCGTGACGATGTACGCGCTTCTATTCGGCTCACTGCCGTATTACTCAACTGACGTGACCGAACTCTTCGACAAGATTGAGAGCGACCCGTTGACGTTCCCCGAGGCGTGCCAAGACAACGATGCCAAGGATCTACTACGTGGAATTCTGGAGAAGGACCCGGAGAAGCGCGGCACGCTGGAGAGCATTCTGCAGCATCGTTGGACGAACCGCAACATCAATGCGAAGAGCTTGCGCAAGCAGGTTCAAGCACTGAAGCAGACGCCAGCGATTTCGGTCGAAGACCACGAAATGGGGAGTGCAGTGTCCGTCCGCTTTACGAAGATGCGCGCTGCAATGCATTGGCATCCATCGGAAGGAAAAGATCCGCTTCCATCGACCACTGGCATTAGTTCGACGCCGCAAGAGGGCGAGAAGTACCGCCCCAATCCCATTGACACGAATCAGACGACCCTCCCGGCATGGCTCGAGCCTCATCGAGAACTCGTGGCTGCCCAGATGCACTACGATTGGTGTCGCTCCAAGACCTTGGCTGGCTGGACGCACGGTGAAACACGAGACGATGCCAAACTGATTCACCCGTGTTTGGTGCCCATGCGGATGCTGGATACCGAGGCTCGAGACCGCAATCTCCGCTCCGTGGACGAGATCCTTAAGTGCGTGGCCGCTCTTGGCGTCCGCATGGACTATCGTCGCTCGACGAAGCTGAAGACTCCGGAGGTGCCGCTTCCGCTGGACCGTGTTCACCTGTCGTGGGACATGGTAATGCTCATTGACCTGCTTGCGGAGAATTCGCACGAAGTGTGGGCGACTGGATACACGACCAGCGATTGGCGCTTCGGATCGCAGTTCGACGAAGCTGCGAAAACGCACCCGTCGCTCAAATCCTACATGCTATTGGACGAACACGACAAGGTCTTGACCCGCGAAGGAGTGACGTCCGTGCTCAAGTCGTGCATGCAGCTCGGATGCCGATTTTCCTGCTCTCATCGCGGGCGAAAAAGCTGAGAGTAAGGCAAAAGGGGCGGTGAATCGGATTGTCAGATACTACATGTATTCAGCAAGACGCAAGCGATTAGACGCTCCCAGTATCATTGATAAGCGTGAACATGAATTGCATACAGACGACCGACTGGATCACGACTGTTTAGTGGATGCTAAGCAACAGCATAGCAGCCAAGGAAGCTCTGGACCGTCTCAGCTTAATCAGCCAAGCCAAGCTTGCGCAGCTGGGCGGCAAAGTGCTTGAGGATGACAGCGAGACGGCTGCCGCCCGTGGCGATGCGCAGCTTGGACACGTTGCCTGCCATGGCCATGTAAGCGTCCGATGGACACGGGTAGTCGCCCGAGCTGGTGACGTTGAGGTCCAGGTCGGCGTACACGGTGGTGTTGGCGTACGAGTAGGTGTCCAACACGACCTCACGCAGCACAGAGTTGGTGACCATGGCCGTGTAGAAGTTGTTGTAGGTCATGCTGTCATACTGGGTGAAGTCCAGTTCGTCCGGAACGCTCGACAGCAGCGCGATGAGCTCCGTGGCGTTGCTCTGCAGCGTGGGCTTGAAGTCGTCGATGTTCAGCGCCCAATCGTTCAGGCTGTAGATTCCACCGGCACCATCCCAGAGCGCGTGAAGGTTGCTGAAGGCGCAAGGAGACACGAAGTACTCGCTGTTGCCGCCGCCGTCTCCCTCTGGGAACTCGGCGCTGATGCCCGCCACCGTGTGTAGAGGCTGGTGCAAGTCACCGAAGATGTGGATGAAGTTGCGGAGCATGAGGTTGGCAGCCCAGTTGGACTTGGTGGTCTTGAAGGACTTGAGAGTGCTCTCGATCACGGACACAGCGTCGCCGTCGAGCGCGTCGTTGAAGAGCGTCAGGTCGGCGTCCTTGTTGTTCCACTTGTCGCCGTTGATGTTGACTGGCAAATCGATGTAGTGCCAGTCGTTCATGGCGGTGAAGGACGGCGAAGAGGTCGACGCGCAGTACGAACTCACGGCCGTGCACTTGACGAGGTCGGGCCAGATGGCGGCAGTCGCCAGCTCCGCCGTGTTGGGGAAGTCGTCTTCCCACTTGGCCAGCACGCTCTGGATGGTGGTCACGTCGGCCGCGTCCATGAGCTGCGACGCCACCTCGCCCACCAGCATGTGGCCGTTGTCCCACCAGCCATGAGCCGTCGGCAGCGTGGAAGCCACCACTGCAGTCGTCGCGAAACCAGCCGCGAACACCTTCATCGTCCCTGCGTGTTGCTTGTCGGATAGAGCGCAAAAGGCGAAGTGGTTGGAAGCTGCTGCAAGAATCAAAGAAGCAGGTTTTGCTGTTGGAAACGCCCGAGATTGATGCGAATCACCACGGAGATTCGTGTGGAAGACTGGGCCGGACGCCGCATTACCAACGCTTCAACCGCCTTGTTTGGGAAACTGATCCGTCCGTTATCATAGATGTGCGCTCGATGGACCTCGAGGCCTCGTGATCGTCCAAATTACGACCCGAGTTGTGTCAGGCCTAGCACGGCAAGTTGCACGCACTGTGTTTGGTGATTCGGTTCGAGCGCTGCTGGATCGGCAGCGGTGATGGAGGGGTAAGCATTCGCGGGAGTGCTGAAGCAGGAGGTGATCAAGGGGCATAAGCGAAGAGGTTGAAGGAGGAGATTCGCTTATCGGAGCTCGGAGTGATGGCGGTCGGTTCAACTACCTCTTATAAGCTATAAATGCTGCTTCCTGGTTACAGCAGTAACACCCAATGCAAGTCGCAAGCATACTTAAGAGCCCTGTAAAACCACATGCGTCCATTTTCTTGTCATCTAGGTTTAATCGCAGCTGAAACAAAAGGTTTTACTAAAATTCGTCACCGTGGTGGATAACTCAGCGTTACAACCAGCAACAAACCACGATTCACAGAAAGTCAGGTTTATTGAACTGGCGACATTTAAACCTGTCTGACTGAATGCGCCAAGCTGACCGACATGCGCACCCATCCAGTCACCGGCCTGGTTCATCATGCGCGTTGGCAACGCCACAACCAGGCGTGCAGCTGGCTGCTTAGCTGTCAAGGCAAAAGAGACCAATTGGCTTCCTCCGGCCCCTCGTTCATTGCTGGCATGCAGTCATTCAGGCATGCATGACAGACCACAGTTGCCCAAGTTTCGAGAAAGGTGCTGCAAATTGTGGGCGTTTGCATTCACGACATGAGTTCATGGGCATTGGTTGCTGCATGCGCAGAAGCGGATGCGTCGTCCTGCGATCTGTCGGCTGCATGCGTGACGGTTAGTACTTCTTCTTCTTCGTCGGAGCGAGTTTCGAGCGGATGGGCTGCGTCTTCGGGGCGGCCTGCAGACTCGCGATGCTCTTGACCGCTCGCTTCTGGAGCTCAGCCCTCGTCATGGGCCGGTCGCCGTCCTCATCGTCACTCGCAGTGGAATCCAGCTCGTCCTCGGCGATCGACGCATCCACGGCGTTCGCCGTCGGTAGGTCCGAGTGGCCAATGAGGTTGGCGCTCGAGCTTCCGAACGCCACAGGCGCTGACGCTGCTGGCGTGGGGGTCGTCGCCGTCGTTGAAGGCATCGGAAATCCGCCAGTCGCTGCGCTTCCTAGGAATTCAGGCAGCATCGCCCGCACGGCATTGACCGACCGTGTGGGATCACTGGGACGCAGATTGGCGCCAAGCGAGGCACGTGAAGCCTCCGCTGGGTTCTTGAACTGCAGACGGCGCGAGAACTGCTCAATGAGTTCACTGCTTCGCTGCTCGATGATCTATTGAGCATTCGCGTGGACCGCCAAACGTAGTATTAGCACCCTGGGTCGGGCGAGAACCACCGCCTCAATAGATAGCAACGCCACTTACCGCCAGGAACTGGAGGATGTTCCCTTCGGTGATTCCATGGGCGGCTAGGAGATCGTTCATGGAGTTAATGCGGGCCTAGCCAGAGGTGGTAGTACGTCGTGTGGTTAGCTGAATGACCTCCACCAGTGTAGCCCTCGAAAGCAGATCTCCGAGTACGCACCATCATCACGATCTGGTCTTCAGACTGCTTTCTCGTGCGCTTCGAAGCCGTGTCGGAGCTGCTACCACTCGAAGAAGACCCGACGACAGGCTACAGTAGCACATTCACAGCACAACACCACGGTGGCGATAAATCTCGCTGTCGCTTCATTGCAGCCTTGCGTGACAAGCGCGCTGTGCCATACCGGCATGATGTCGTTGCAGCCCAAGGCATTGTACAGTCTGTCGACCACTCGAGCCAATGGCTGGAACTCCCGCGCTGCGGCCACTCGAAGACGCTCGATCTCCGTATTCTCCTTCAGAATCCTAAACACACAAACACAACAGCAATCTGGCCGATGAATCTGACCTACTTGGGTGATAGGAACCGAGTGGAACGACGGACTTTTGGCGATTTCCCACGAGGTCGTCGACCATGCGCTTGCGCGCATGAGCGCTGCCGTCCTGCATCTCGCTCTTCAAGCTAACAACGAAGGAAGACAAAGACACGAGTCTCCGTCAGACCGCAGGGATTGCCCAAAGACAGCTCCGTTAGGAAGGAGATGGAGACAGAGGTCGCACTGTTGGATCTCCTTTTCCAGCGCGAGCTTCTCGTCCTCGAGCTGCTCGACCTCGTTGGTGGTGCTCTGCACATAGCGGAAGAGCGCGAAGTTCTCCTCCTCCTTCTTGGTGTACATTTCCACGAGTTCGTGGCAATCATCCGCTCCCATTTCCTGTTGCAGCGCCGTGAACGTCGACTCGAACTCTTGCAGTTTCTCGTTGATGGATGCGATGCTTTGCTTGTCTTCCAAGAGCTGCAACGAGGAGAGAAGGTAACAGCGATCGGTCAATAACACGCATTTACGACCTAGGCGGCAGGCCAAAAGCAGCACGTACGGTCATGTCGAGCTTCTGCAGCGTCTTTTTGAGCTGCTGTTCATCTTCGAACTTCATGTTGCCGCGCACAAAGTCGTCCGAGAGGTCCAGTGGGTCTTGCTCCAGTACCTGCTTGCGGTAGGACTCGGCACTCTCCTTCTCGCGTCTGATGATGGCCGCCAAACTCTGGTAAACTTGGTCGAACGCCTCCTGCTCGCCCACGTTTTGCCCCGACAGCGAGTTCGCCTGGGAAAGAATCTGCACATGACGAGGTCACACACAACGAGTCTGTCAGTTTGCACTAGTCAACCGCATGGAGCCTAGGATTCTGGAATGGACAGACCCGGTCGCGTTCAGCCACGATCTGCGTCGACTGGCGGAAGGTCTCGTGCAATTGCCTCTGGATCTCACGCAGGCGGCGCTGGTTCTTCTCGAACACGCTCTGGCTCAAGACGCGGTTGGCCCGCAACTCGTCCACCCGGCAACGGAGCTCGCCGTTGTAGGCCACCATCTTGCTCTCGCGGGTTTTGCAGGCCGACAGTCGGTTCTCCAGTTTCATGAGCTCGCGCTGCTCGTCGGCCATCCGCGCCCGAACGGCGTTGGCGCCTCCGCCGCGTTGGTCACTCTCGCCACGCCTCACACGCAGCTCCTTGAGCTCCTCGTGCACTTTCTTCCAGTGGTCGTCCAGCTGTCGCAGCCGATGCCTCTGCTCGACCAATAGCCGTGCATACTTGTCGCCCTGCACCTGCAGGTTGAAGATCTGCTCGCTCTGGGCGCGAACGTTTGACTTGGCCATCGCGAAGTGACGGCTCCGAGAGGCTCCAAAGCACGGTCAATAGCGCCGTTCAAGAGGCTCAAGCGCGACCGATCGATCGCCCTGAGGACGAAACGCAGTGCGCGCATATTTTGGGAACGTCTGTCCTCATTTTCGATTGCTGCTTCTCCCTCTCCAAGACCCCACCTCAGTAATCGGCGCCCAGGATCTTCAGGATCTGTCTGCCATGACTTGGAACGCCCCAGCGAAGCCCGTGCATCCAGCGGGCAGCGGGCCATTGAGGGCCAAGGAGAGACCCTCGCGGCCACACAAGCTGCCAACCATGAACCGTGGCGGGGCTCTTCGCGTGGGTCGCGTCGTCTCCGTACGTCAACAAGCTTCATGAGTGATTGAGATTTCCTCGATGATGACAACTCTCCCTCTTCCTTCTGGCAGGACGCTCGCAGCAGCAACAACGAGACTACTACCAGCTTGCCGCTGACATGGGATCGAGCGTCGAACCCAATCGTGCAGGAGGAGGAGCGGAGGGTCCAGGACGAACTCATCGAGATGCTCACCGTCAAACTCGCGAACAAGGAGAAGGAAACGGAGCTGCTGCGGTGTAAACAGGATGCAGTCGACCGCGATTTCGCTCAACACGAGCACACGTTACGACAGCAGCAGGAGGAGCATGGTCAAGTCATTGCTGAGCTGACTTCCATGAACCAGGAGCTCCAGCGACAAGTGCAGCTTCTCCAGATTCAGTGCGATCGGGTACGGTCCCAGCTAGATGCAATCCGGTTGCTGTCGACCCTTTGCTGAGTTTTGTCCATGTCAATGTGGGTTGCTGGCGCTGCAGCTTCAAGGAGAAGGCGAGGCGCAGCGCACCTTTGCGCACGAGCAGAGGAGACTGCGCGACAAGGAGCAGACACAAGCGCGGCTTGACAGCAGACAGAACCAGCAAGCGATGGACGAACTGAGGCTCGAATTGCGACAGAGTCTTCGTGAACGCCAGACGCTGGAGAGCAAGTGGCAAGAGGCACTTGAGGAGCAGCAGATACAGAACAGCTTGGTACGTACTCCATTTCGCATGCATTCACTCGCCGCAGATGTCGATGAAGACCTGACGATCCCCCGATGCGGTACGAAGGTGGCTGAGCTTGAAGCGAAGCGCAACCAGATGGAAGAAGCTCTTCGAGAATCCCAGGAGACCTGTCAGCAGCTTCAACAGGTCTGGTCTCGTTTCCTTCACGCCGAAAACTCTTGCTCCGGTTTCCTTCTGTATCAACTCACGCTTTCTTCGTGGCCAATGCGCTCATAGAACATGGCGCATGGGAAACAGAAGCGTGAGGTAGCAGAGGAGCTCGTGAAAAGCTTGGAACAGGAGAAACGCGGTCTGGAAGAGAAGCAACGGGCCATGGCAAAGGTAAGCCATTAGTGTCTCAGCTGGAATACTTGCATCTCTCTCCTCATCTCGTTTGACTCGTTGGCAACCCGATCTTTCGAACTGCGAAGACTCTGAAAGGCACGAGCTCGAGAGCTGCCGACGTGGAGAAAAAGCGGAATCAGCTGTCGCGCGTGGAAGATCAACTGACGGTGGAGCTGGCGGCACTTAAGAAGGAGAACAACGAGCTGAAAGCACGTAGGGGGCAGATGAGCTCGCAGTCCAAACACCTGCAGGCGCGTGTCGCGGCACTCGAGAGTGCTAACACCACACAAGACCAGAAGCTGCAGGATGCTGAGGCGGAGCTGGAAAGCGCGCGGAAGTACTGTCGTGACTGCCAATTCCGAACCAAGCAACTCCAGGAAGAGATCATGTTCCTGAAGAACCGCAAGGTGGTCATCGACGCCCCAAAGCCACGAGCGAAGGCACCGCAACTCGCTTCTCTAGAACTCATATCTCAACATGAGGCGTCTTCGTCCCCAGAGAGTCCGAAAGAATGCGTCGAGGCTCAGACAGGAGACGAAATGCCGTGCTGGATGAAGTGACAAGTGGATGGTGAAGTGGCAGCGTGGAAATGGAGGACGGTGCTCTGATCATCAGAAGTTCTTGTATATGACCGTCTGCAAGTTGATAACTATGCCATTTGCTTCAGGCTCTCAGTCTGGAACAACGCTATCGCCTTATGAACGTTTTGCAGAGTTGTCGAGATCACTCCGAATCTGGTTTTTGAGGGCGCCTCGAATGGGTTACATCCAAGGAGTTAGCAAAGCACTGGTCAGCTTCAGTCTTCCTATGGCTCCAACTTCTTTCTACATGCTCTTAATTCCGTCAAGCAGCTTCCCAATGCCTCTAAACCGCGAAACCATCAAGCGATTCACATCGTCATTGACAGCCACATCTCTCAACGCAATCGCTGCCCAATGTTTCTGCGCGTCGGTTCCCATTTGCACAAGAGCCACAAGCGGGGAGAGTCCTCCTTCACGCGCAATCGCCCTGCAGTTATCATCGTTGCCCCATGCCAGTTTTCCCAACGCAAACGCTGCTTGCTCCTTCTGTCCATCGGTTCCCGAGCGCACAAGCGGAATCAGCGACGAAATTCCGCCTTCGCGAGCAATTGCCACGCGGTTATCATTGTTGTCGGCAAGAGTCCCCAGCGTATACGCTGCCCGTTGTTTCTGCTCCGTAGTCCCCACTCGCAGCAGCGCCATCAACGGGGAGATGGCTCCTTCATGCGCGATCGCCACTCGGCTGTCGTCGCTTTCGCAGGCGAGTGCTCCTAGCGTCTGGGTTGCCCACAGCTTTTGCACGGCAGTCCCGCTTCTAAGCACCGCGATGAGAGGTGGTAGAGAGGTGGCATAGTCTGAGGACGAGGCAGGCTGCAGGGAAGAGTCGACGGCAGCCGCCACTTGGGTCCCACAACGAGTACAGAACCTCGATTCCTTCGAGACCATCGCCATGCAAACACCGCAGTAGGTTCCAGCTGCGCGCTGGGTCTCCGCGGTTTCTTCAGCCTCGGCGAGCACCTTCAATCTCTCGAGAACGAGTGGTAGCTGAAGGCGTCGAGTCGGATCGGCGTCAGTCATGGAGATCACGAGCTCCCATACCTCATTAGACATTTCGTCGGGCTGTTCTGGGACGTTCCCGTCCGTGAGGTTGCAGTGAACGGCTTCGTCGTCCAGGAAACCAAACGGGGCCTCGCCGGTCGCCGCCTCGATCATACACATCGCGAAGGAGTACACGTCGGAAGCGAAGGTCGGTCGTTTCTTCAGGCACTCGGGTGCCCGCCAGCGCAATCCTCCCAGCACTCTTGGCGCCTCCGCAGACGTCTTGGAGAGCGTGGAGCATGTCCGCACCGCGTTCAGACCGAAATTGGCCAGCTTCGCTTGACCGTCAGCTCCCACCAGGATGTTGCTGAGCTTGAGGTCGCCATGTACCACGCGCTTCATGTGGATGTAGTCCAACCCGATCGCCGCCTGGTACAGCAGCAGCCACATTTGCCGCTGGTTGTCGTTCGAGCGGGCGAGAAAGGAGCTGAGATTGCCGTTGGTCGCATCTTCGCACACGATGAAGGGCGGCGAGCTGACGTGCGACGCGCCAAACATCTTGATGACGTTCGGGTGGTTGAGCTGGTGCCAAACGTTGATCTCCGTCTCGATTTGCTGCTGCACGCGCTCGTCGACCTCAGATCCGTCCACTAAAAGGCATTTCACCGCCACCCTTGCCCCCGCGCCCCACACGCCTTTGTGCACCGTTCCAAAGGAGCCACGAGCGAACGGCATCGGCTCGATGTCCACGTCGTCTGAAGGAAAGAACCACGGCGGCAGCTTGCCCACGACTGTCTGGGACGCTCGTAAGACAGTCCCCAACATGCTCTTCAGCAGCGTCAGCGTCTCCGCGGTCTGCCGTGCGGCACGCTCCTCCACCTCGAACTTGAGCGACATGACGGCGTCTTTCTGCGAGCGCATGTCTTGAAGTTCGTCGAGGACCACGGCGACGCTGATGGCCATCGCCGCCAGCTCCTTCTTTTGTGCGAGCTGGTCGACCTCCCATTGTTGCTTCCAGTCCATCACGGCGGCGGTGGTGGAGAGGTTGAGCATCCGGGAGAGCCTGTCGACGCTTTCATTGATGGTCAATAGCTCCCTCATCATCTGCTGATGCTTGATGAGGCGGGAGACCAGCTTCTTGCCGTGGTAGCGCTGTAAGTAGACAATATACTTTTTGACAACGGCAACGTATCGACTGAGAGCGTCACTGGATGGGAACTGCCCGCGGTCTTCCATCAACTGGAGCTCGTCCAGAATCTGCTTCAGGCGAACGTGCAGCCGCGTGCAGACATCTCGGCCCTCTCGCATGTCACCACAGAGCTGCAGGATCCGGAAGAGCGCGTGCGCCACCGAGCCAACACCAGGGACGACCAGGTCGAGCAGCGAAGCCATGGCGCCGTGGCAAATTGGAGAATGAGTGGGCTCCAACTGGCAGAACCCCCTTCAGCAACGCAGTTGAAACCGCTGTGCTGAATGAAGGAATGGGACTCGCCTTCCGGGCGCCCGTTCGTGGCGACAATGATGAGAGAAAGTCTGATAATACATGTACATGCAACATACTAGCAGATGCGATGGATGGCGGTGCTCAATTCATTAGGAGCCGTTGCTTGAAATCGTCTGCTTCTTGACGGCGACTTCTCCGCCGGGTGCCGTGGGGTTTCCGTTCTCAACGACTGGGGCCATGCGCTTCCCTAGCACACGCGTGATCGCCGCCTTCAGCTCGGGGGACTTGACGGCTTTGCTCTTTTTGCGGACTTGCTGCCCGACGAACGAACCGTGTACACGTCGCGACCGGTCCTTGTCGTTCAGAATGCTTTGACTCAACTTCTTGGACTCGAAGAAGTCGCGCACGCAGAAGATCGTCACGGTCTCTTCGTAGTCTACGCAGCGCCCCAGCACATCCACATCCGAGCAAAGAATAAAGCAACGATTAACACCAGACTTGGGGCGGTCCCAATTGAAGCTACTGCGGCATTGTCGAGCCTCCACTTACATGCGAAGTTGGACTCTCGGAACTCGTTCTTCAGCACCGGCTTCTTCGCCTTTTGCTGCTCGTTCGCGAGCTGCTCCAGCACTGAGAAGACAGCAACAGACAAAAGAACGCACACATAACTGCCGTCAATATCGTCACTGCAGCAACGGTGAGGTACTCTTGGAACTTGTGCTTTGCTCCGTCTTGTCCGAACGTACA